>JAKUCM010006884.1:0-34024 GCA_023374145.1 Lepidium sativum | reverse complement strand
ATCTTAGAGTACAGACTCTTTCTGAACGTTTGCCAGAAGGTATTAAGGTAATATTGTACACTTATTGTATCTTGATAAAACCAGTCTCCTAAGAGTTAAATTGACCTTGTTTGTTCCCTTTCAGGAAGAAATTCAGAAGGCAAAGAAGCAACTGGACAAGAAGGTAATAGTCTCTTGTTAGATATTCCATAGTTATTCTTACTCTGCACCTTGTATTTTTGAAAACCATAGCATTGAAGAAACGGAATATGGTATTTTTAAATGGTTTGTGTCTGTATCAGCATGATGTGTTCTGACGCCTACAAGTAAATACTTCATACGTTAGTTTGTCACTGTCAGAGTTGAGTATAAACTAATCTTTTAGAGATTGTTATGCGTAGGATGTTGATTACGAGGCTACCATGGAAACTAAGCTCTCAATTGCCAAAAAGATCTTTGACTTGGAGAAAGACCAGACATTGGACTCGAGCAATTTCCAGAAATTCTTCTCTGAGAACGAGGTATGGTTAAAAATTTGATATTAATTCCGTCACATCTCTATATTTATGTCTGCATAGAACTTATTCCTGCAAAGGCTCACGTCAGCTCCTGTTGGCTTACTGAGTTTTGCTTTCTTGAAAGGGTTGGTTGAAACCATATGCAGCTTTCTGCTTTCTCCGTGACTTTTTTGAGACTTCAGATCATAGTCAGTGGGGGACCTTTTCTGACTACACAGAAGACAAGGTATTAATTGCTTTTATCGTGTTACTTTAGTGATCAAATTAGTTCAAGCTTTCCAGATCTATAACATTTGGATAGTTTCAGTAAATTCTCACATCTTTTATTGACATATGCCACAGCTTGAAAAATTGATATCCAAGGACAGCTTGCACTATGACACTATATGCTTCCACTACTACATTCAGTACCATTTACATGTACAAGTGAGTATGTTCTGATTTTTATTTCCTCTAGTTATATCCTATTCTCTGTAAGTGAAGTTGGGTACTGGATGCTTCATCTAAAAGTATCTGCTGGTTCTGTTTTCAAAAGTTGTCAGAAGCAGCAGAATATGCAAAGAAGAGAGGAGTCATTCTGAAAGGAGACCTACCTATTGGTGTTGACAGAAACAGTGTCGATACGTGGGTTTACAGGAATCTGTTTCGCATGAATACATCAACTGGAGCACCTCCGGACTATTTTGACAAAAATGGTCAGAACTGGGGGTTTCCTACTTATAACTGGGAGGAAATGTCAAAAGACAATTATGCTTGGTGGCGTGCTCGTCTAACACAGGTTAGCATAAGCTTCCTTACCAAGCAGGGCCCTTTGAAGATCTGAAGGCTGACCACATTGCATACTTGCTTTGCAGATGGGAAACTATTTTACAGCATATAGGATTGATCATATACTAGGATTCTTCAGAATCTGGGAACTTCCAGCTCATTCTATGACTGGTTTAGTGGGGAAGTTTCGTCCATCTATTCCATTAAGTCAGGTACACAAGCTACATGCTTACAGTTCAAAATAACATGGTGGTTTTGAGAGTTACATTATAAAAGCTTGTGGCTGCAGATGAACTAATGTAAAGCTAAAGATATATTATAAAACTGTTTCTTGATGCAGGAAGAGTTAGAAAAGGAGGGAATATGGGATTTTGACCGGTTAAGCAAGCCCTATGTCCAGAAGAAGTTTCTTGAGGTTAGTTTCCCGAGACACTTATTCATCACGATTTATGCGTTTGAACTTGTGACTTTCAAGGCACATCCATTACCTCATAAATAAATATATCCTTGCCTTTTTGTTATTATTTATCGTGGTTTTGTTCCTTCAGGGAAAATTTGGAGAATTTTGGCCATTTATCGCGTCAAACTTTCTTGATGAAACTCAGAAAGACTTGTACGAGGTCAGTAAAATTACTCATTTAGAGATCGTTTTCCTAAGGAATTCCACATTATATATCCACACCTTGGAAAACCAAGTCTTGCCTTTCTTCTATCAATAACTTTGTCCTCGTGTTTTTCCTTAGTGAATGTGTTAACCTTTCCTAATCTTCTTTCATTAATTCTACTCTAGTTCAAGGAGGACTGCAACACAGAGAAGAAGATTGCAGCAAAGGTGAAGTCATTAGCTGAGAAGTCTTTGTTACTACAAAACGAGGACAAAGTTCGCCGTGATGTCTTTGACATTTTACGGGTAAGATTTCGTGCATCACAAGTACTTCTATTGTCTTTTTCTTGTTAACCACAAACTGACTCTGTCAACTTTATGTCTTTCTCAAGTCCACTATTATCAATTGTTTATTTTGTTGGATTTGTTGTCCCTAGAATGTTGTGCTGATCAAAGATCCAGAGGATTCAAGAAAATTCTATCCCCGCTTTAATATTGAGGATACTTCAAGCTTCCAGGATTTGGATGATCACAGGTATGTTCTATACGTTTCTCAATTGCCGTAGTATACTTTCCAAATCAAGAAGTCTGCTCTTGTTCCAATGATGTTATATCGTTCATGAACATTTACACAGATTCTTGTTTGCCTATCGTGATATGATTTACACAAATTCTTGTTTTCATACCAAAAATATCGTGTTGTGCTGCATTTTTATAATTGTTTTCTTGAATATGGGAAATCTGATTAAAGTCGTCTAATACAGCAAAAATGTTCTGAAGAGACTATACTATGACTACTATTTCCAACGCCAAGAGGATCTATGGAGAAAAAATGCTTTAAAAACGTTGCCTGCTCTGTTAAATTCATCCAATATGCTGGCATGTGGGGAGGATCTGGGTCTTATTCCATCTTGTGTACATCCTGTATGTTTGCTCTAGTTCCTTGCTCTTAATATTTGTACTTGTGTATAAACAAAGCATATATGATATGCATTTTGGGGATGTTGAAAATGATTGGTTACTCAGGTTATGCAAGAACTGGGGATGGTTGGTCTTCGTATCCAGCGCATGCCCAGTGAGTCCGATGTGAAGTTTGGACTTCCCTCTAATTATGATTATATGACGGTCAGATATTTCTCACTATTACCCTCTCTCTGTGTTTCCTTCATTGTGATTTACTTGCATTATTCAAACCAACGTTTATCTGTTCAGGTGTGTGCTCCTTCATGTCACGACTGCTCTACACTGCGAGCTTGGTGGGAAGAGGACGAAGAGAGAAGACAGCACTACTTCAAGGAAGTGATTGGTGTAGATGAAATCCCTCCAAGTGAATGCGTTCCTGAGATCACTCATTTCATTCTGAGGCAACATGTTGAAGCTCCATCCATGTGGGCTATTTTCCCTCTTCAGGTATTCATCAGACGACGCATCTGATTCCTCAAATCATTATAAACCTTTTTATCAAGCTCTTATTTTCTTCTTCGGCACAATAAGGATATGATGGCTTTAAAAGAAGAGTACACTACTCGTCCTGCAACTGAGGAAACCATCAATGACCCAACAAACCCTAAACATTACTGGAGATACCGTAAGTAGCTCACAAACTCTCAGAACATTTACATTTTAACATACTTGAGATGCAAACTGTCTTTCTCTTGGTGAACGTAGGTGTACACGTGACGTTAGACTCGCTTATGAAGGACAATGAGCTGAAATCAACCATCAAAAAACTTGTTTCGAGCAGTGGAAGATCAGTTCCTGCTAATGCTTCTGATGAAGACAACAACAAGAGCCAAGGAGATGTTATAGCCAAAGATTTGACAAAGCCAAAACCATGAGAAGCATATATAAATCTTCTGATTCCCTGTCTCGTACCACAAGTGTTGTTTATCACTCAAAATAGTACACAAGCTTTCAACTTTATTGTCCGAAAAGAACATAAAACTCTGTATTTGTTGTTCCTGTCCTAAATAAAGACCTTAGTGTTAAATTATAAGAAGGAAATGCTTTTGTTTATTTTATTTTCTTAGCAACACAAATTGTTTTCGTTGAGCACCGGTAAACGCGGGAAAATCAGAAACGTAAATAAAGAAAAAGAGACATATATAGAAACAATAAATATAAATTTAGAAGGAAAGGGAGAAAGAAAGAGAAAAAAAAAAGAGAAAAAGGAAAAGAAGAAAAGAAAGAGAAAGAAGTGTTGTTCGAAAGAGGGGAGTCTCAGGAAAAAAACAGAAAGATTTTTTTCCGGTGACAGTGTCGGTGTCTCTGACGCTCCCTCTTTGTTTTTCAATCTTTCTCCGTCTCTCCCTGAATGCCTTCATCTGTGTTCAGGGTTCGTTCTATTGATTCTATTGCTTCTTATGCAAGCAATCTCTGATTCTACTTGTTGGTTCTTTTCTGGTGAATGATCATCTGTTCTTATTTGATTTTTTCTCAGAAAATTGCGGTGAATTCATGGTTGGAGGAGCGAATACTTAAAAAGGGCACAATGGATTTAAGAGAAGCAAAGGAAAAACCATCTTCTGGCTGTATATAAGATCCGAGTTGATTTTGTAGGATAACCTTTTTAGTTGTATATAAAGATATATTAGGAGTGCCAAAAGTTTTGGCATGAATTGTTTGGCTACGACCATAATAATCATCACCTGCAAGCCCACATTGATCTCGGATATGGCCGTGGCTATTGATCCTTTTAGTGACCAGTTCCCTTACTTCAACCGATCCTCTCAAAGATGCAGACTTCAATCCTTAACCAACCTTGACTTCAACTTCCTTGATTCCAACGTCCCGCAATCCTTTAATCATACAGTTGATGATGACAACATCCATCGAAGCGTCTCCTCTCCTTGTTTCTCCATAGCTGCGTCTGCTTATGTGGAAGAAGATTTGAAAAAAACCACGTCTCCACGGATTGAGATTCTTGCTGGACAGAGTATGCCTACGGTTCGTGCCCTTGTGGCTGAGGTGACCATGGCTATGGTTTCTGGATCTCAGCCTTTGCTTTTACCAAGTGGCTTGGGAGGTGCTTATCTCTTGCAGACCGGAAAGGGACATAGAATTGCTGTGGCTAAACCGGTTGATGAAGAGCCTTTGGCCTTCAACAATCCTAAAATGTCAGGAAATTTAATGCTTGGACAACCGGGAATGAAGCATTCTATTCCTGTTGGTGAAACCGGTATCCGAGAGTTAGCTGCTTACCTTCTGGATTACCAAGGCTTCTCTGGTGTTCCACCAACAGCTTTGGTTAGTATTTCACATATCCCGTTTCATGTCAGTGATGCCTTCTCGTTCTCCTCCGTGCCCTATAAGGTTGCTTCCTTGCAGCGATTTGTGGGTCATGATTTTGATGCAGGAGAATTGGGTCCAGGAAGCTTCACAGTTCCCTCGGTTCATAGGATTGGAATACTTGATGTGAGAGTTCTGAACCTTGACAGACATGCTGGAAATATGCTAGTGAAGAGATGTGACAAAAAAGAGGGGTTTAATCAAGTTGGGACCGCTGAGCTTGTGCCTATTGATCATGGTCTCTGTCTCCCTGAATGCCTAGATGATCCTTACTTTGAATGGCTAAACTGGCCCCAGGCTTTGATTCCGTTCTCTGACACTGAGCTACAGTATATATCAAATCTGGACCCTTTCAACGACGCAGAACTTCTAAGAAGTGAACTACACTCTTTGCCTGAATCTGCCATACGGGTGCTCATCGTCTGCACAATTTTCTTAAAGCAAGCTGCAGCTGCAGGGCTCTGTCTCGCGAAGATAGGAGAGAAGATGACCCGCGGTTTCTCCAAGGGTGAAGAGTATTTCAGTCTGTTAGAGACCCTCTGCATCAAAGTGAAAGCAAGTGTGGTCGGCAAAAGTGGCGAAAGCAGTAACGATAGTCACGAAAGAGATGAAGTGAAAACGGAGCAAGAGTGTGGAATATTTAAGTTTGACGGTGAAGATACCCCATGTGAAGCGGAGATTTCAGAGGTCTTTCATGTATCTAAACCACCTTTGGTTCCAAAAGGACCACGTGCAAACAGTATTTCTACCAATGTAACTGCTTCGATGTTGTCTTCACAAGTCCAACCGATTACTCATAATGAGAAAAGTGCAGAAAAAGAGAAGAGAGGAAGCAAGCAAGACAGATGCACTGTCAGGAGCAAGAGTCCATCGATCTGTTTGAACGATGATACATCAAAAGGTGTTTCTTTCGTGGACATGACACCAGTTCAATGGGATATCTTCCTGCAGAGCTTCCAGACACTTTTGCAAGATGCACTGAGCAAAGGTTCAACGCCAAAATAAGGCTTCTCCTGAGAAATTAAAGGAAAACAATAAAAAGAAACAAGAAAACCACAATCAAGAGATATAAAATCTCGAATGGTTAACTTTCAGGTGTTTATAGATAGGAACAAGTGTGCATTACTGCCAAGATGAACATAGTGCAAGCTGTAGGCTAACTATCAATACCTTAGGAAGCATATTAATAATGAGACGAGCAGAGTAAGCCGTCCACCCCAATACTTCTTATTTTTCTTCTTTCTGATCCCCTTTTTGTATCATGTTATTCTGAAACATTAAGTACCAATGTACCATATAATTTCTATACAAAGAAAATAAACAATAAAACTGTAACTGATGTTATCAGGAATATTTTCAAGTTGTACTTTCTGGGGGGTAATAATACAAGCTTCAATGCCAAATATCGAATTTCGATAACGCAGAGGAATTAATTTATAGAAGCTGCATGTTGGATAATACTGTGCAAGAATTGGCTACTAGTAGATCCTTTCAGCTGTAGACACTGGCCGCAGAAAGACTACAATGACTGTGATGTTATCACCACTGCCACGTGACGCAGCCTCAGTTGCTAATCTCTTTGCACACATTGAAGGTTCTTTTACAGTGTCCCTGATCATACCAATTACTTCCCCGTCGTTCACAACATCCCAGAGCCCGTCACTCGCCATTACCTATCAAATTCAACCTATTATAATTCTCAAACGGTGAATAAACAAAGAAAGTTAAACATATGACACATAAGTAACATTACCAAGAACTCATCATCTGCTGATAGAATGGTCTCACTAATCTCTGGTTCTGCAGTTACAGCTGGCTTCAGGTCATCATCTCCTATCGACCGGGTAACCTGTTACAAGGAAGGATTTAATTAAATTTTCAACAACAGACCAACTTCATGTTCCTATAATCTTTGCTACCTTTTTCAGTTTGATTATCATTTTAAGAAAGTCTATCTAGTACATGATGGCCAAACCTGAAGGCCAGCGGGAGCAACTCTCCATGTGTCAACCAGCCATTCAATACGCCCACCTTCTCCAATCACACGATTTCTTTCTTCAATGCAGGTTCCAAGATGTTCCTGATTACCAATGGCTAAGTTAAGCTATATGAAGTGGTGAACAAGACATCAATAGAATATAAACTTAGTACATCTTCGGTATGGAATATGGTGGTTCCATCTCACCTTACTTAGAGCAAAAGGTTGGCCGGCACGGCATAAAATTGCCCTGGAATCACCAACATTTGCAACAAAAAGCTTATTTTCCACTAGGAGAGAGGCTATAGCAGTACAACCTGGATGCCAATCGTTCTGACTCACCCTTTTTGTTTGACGATGGATATCAAGTTCATGTCTGAAAGCTAAATCTGTCCTAACAAATGCTTGTGACAGGGCCTCACCAGCGCTGAAAATGAGACACAGGGATGAGTTTTCAAACAAACTATGAAAAGCTTGAGCTGAGCATTAACCTTATGGAAGATGCGCTTTGAACTAGTCCTGGTAAAACTTGGGCAGAAAATTCAGCAGCTGCAGCACCTGTGTATCATTGATAATGAATAACAAAAGACTTCTGAATAAAAAGAGAGGACATGCGTAAAATTTGGAGTCTCATGCTTCCTGGATTTAAAATGGCTGTTGGTATACCTCTATGACCATCAAAGACAGCAAATAAGTGGATGTTTTTCTCGTTACGCATATGAGGCATGAGAACGTGTGTATCTTCCATGGATTCTCTTCTTCCACAGGTTGCAAAAGACCCACAAGAAATTATAGGGACGTATCTTGAAGGGTCAGATGTAGCACTAGGCCACAATTTCACATCAGAGACAGCGGAAAGAGAGAATTTCTTGGATAAACACTCCCCTTGACTGGACCAGTTAATGGTGTCCTTGTAATCTCTTGTATTTTTAATGGTGTCCCCATCCTTATCAGTCTTGGAGTCTGAAGTTTCCATTATCAGATGACCTTGCTTTTTTCCTCTCTCTTGGTCCCAAATTGATTCTAGTTCCAAAACCACATAGTCAAAAGAAGGTCGCTCAGAAGGATCAGCTTCCCAGCACTTTTCTATAAGAGACAGCAACCTCTTTGAAAAGTGCAATCCAATTTCAGCAAGAGCAGGTCGCAGACCAGAAGACACAATGGCAGCTGTAAGTTGCTGCTCTGTGTAATTCATCTCTAAAACAGTGTGCGCCTGCCATCAGATATGAAAAATGTACACTATGTATCACGAACGAAAAGAACAGGAATGCATCTATATTGACTGCATCTCCATGAAATCAATGTATTTATCACAAAAATCGTAAATATAACTGTGGTCGCCAAAAGTAAGCAATATATCATATGTAAAGGCTTCTCAAAGACATGGTCATGTCAGAATGGGAAATGAGGAAACATATTTTTACCTGAGCTTCTGCACGAAGATCAGTATATGGAACAACTCCGGTTAAAATCTCACTGCAATAAAGGAATAGAACAAAATTTCATAAGCGAAGAAATCTATAGATACTGCAAACAAGCTGAAATATGTGAAGGAAAAAGTGGATGTAAGAATATACGAGGAAGATTCTTTACAACTTCTACTCAAAAGCAATTCTTACTTGATCAAAATACCAAAGCTATATATATCTGATTTTTCAGTATACACCTCTTTCCTTAGTATTTCGGGGGCCATGTAAATAAGTGTTCCGACCATATTCTTTTTGTGGAATCCACCAGTTGGCTTCCCAGACGATCTCCAGGTCTGCAGGTTAACTTCGTGCAAATTCTTCTTGTATTCTGCTAAACCAAAGTCAGCGAGATATGGAGAAACCTCCCGTCAAGCTGCATCAATAAAGGCTCACTTAAGCATCACACAAAGATTTCATTTAGAAACAGAAGAAGCACCTATTCTATATGCAATAAACACATAAGAAGATTGATAATCTAAATGATGGATAAGAGAATCACAAGAACGTTTGCTGGTTTCACATCCCTGTGAACAATTCCATTGTTGTGAAGATACTGCAATGCTTTTGCTGAAAAATGAAACAGACAGAATTAGATATTCAAATTAGAGTTTACTGAAGACTCATCACACGAAATCATCAGACACAGTCACGGATGGCAAAAAAAAGCTTTCTTTATGTCAACAAAGATGGTTCCTTTGAGAAAAGGAGAGTGAAATACCCAAG
Source organism: Lepidium sativum (assembly GCA_023374145.1). Lineage (NCBI taxonomy): Eukaryota > Viridiplantae > Streptophyta > Magnoliopsida > Brassicales > Brassicaceae > Lepidium > Lepidium sativum. Next base: position 24,697 of record JAKUCM010006884.1, on the reverse strand, counting down.
TGAAGCGTGATCATTAACACTTGATCAATACTCGGAGACCACTCCTCAACATGCAACTTCTCAGCTAAGGTCCCGGACTCGTAGAACTCAAAGAAAAACATGTAATTAGGAGGCTTTGCGTGTGCTGCCATTAGCTTAGTCACACTCGGATGATCGATCTTGCTTTCACCAATCCAAGAAAAAAAAAAGGATTAAGAAAACCAACATTGTGGAAAGGTGCTCAAGTGAGAAATTTAAATGGAATAAGAGATAGAGACCATAAGAGCTGCAAATTCCGGTGGAACTTGTCAAGGTCATCGGAAGTAGACAATATAGGTTTTTTCACAGCTACTCTTCTCCCATCAAGAATCGCTTCGTATACACACTCTCTGATCCTGAAAAATTCACCAAGGGAATCGAATTTTATCGAATGAAGGGAGATAGAAGAAAAAGAAGAAGCAGAAGAACAGTACCTCTAGCGATTGGGGAGAGAAGAGTGAATGAAGAAGAAGGGAGATGAAGAGGAATCGTTTCACTGGTGCAACATCCTCTGATGCAGCTGTTTGGCTTCACAATTTCCATCACCATATTCACCACAGGAAAAAACTAAAGACGAACAGAGAACAGATCGAGTGATGACGATTCGATGGCAACCTTAATTCCGCCGTTTCAACAATCACCTGGGTATAATGCATACCGTTTTAATGTGTTTGAGACGCTCTCAAATGAATATAAACGACAAACATCCTGCCGGTTTTATTCTTTTCTTATCTTTTTGACTTTTCACAGAGAAGGAATCGCTCAGTTATGGTAAGACACGTGGCAGTTTTTCATTAACATGTCACTTTCTTTCCTTAATCGCCAAGCAACGTAAAAGATACCGACATGACCATAACTCGCTGAATCTGAAATGCTAAGAAATCTCCATATAAAGATGGAACCAAAAGCTTTGTGGATCGTATTCGTTACCCTTCTCTTCTGTGAAACAATTCAATCAGAGATTTTCAGATCAGAAGAGAAAAACGCAGCAAAGACTATGATGCTAGGAGGCGTTCATGATCTTCGAGGAAACCATAACAGTGAAGAAATCGAGAGTCTGGCTCGATTTGCCATTCAAGAGCATAACAAACAGCAGGTTTTTGAATCCTCTGTTTTCTGGTTTATAGATCCTGTGGATTTTTGTTTGATACTTATGTGTTTTTTTCCCGGATAATTGCAGAACAAAGTTATTGAGTTCAAGAAGATTGTAAAAGCAAGAGAACAGGTAGTTGCAGGAACGATGTATCACTTAACCCTAGAAGCAAATGAAGGTGGCCAGACTAAGAATTTCAAAGCTAAAGTGTGGGTTAAGCCATGGATAAACTTCAAGCAGTTGCAGGAGTTTAAGGAATCCTCTTCTTAAAATACTCCCGAGATAACTTGGTTCCAGACCACTGTGTGTGGTGTGTAATATATTGAACCTAAAGTAAAAATGTAATGGAGAAACATGTTCTATTGTACTGCAAATTTCTTTTTATGTTTGATTCCTATTTATTCTGATGTTTGCATACAACATCGCATCGATTCGAAGATTTGTAAACCAATTGATCACAAGTAATCCTCATCAAAAGTTTTCAATGATAAACCACAAAGAAACATGTACTATAAACAACAGAAAGAGCAACAGCATAAGAAGGTTGAGCACAGAGATATTTACATCTCGAAAAGCACGCGTTTATACAGATCATCAGAAGGTAACCGAGGCGTTGCAACGGCTTGAACAGGGGTACGCATGTAAGTAACAAGTCCAGGATTTTCAGACATGTCAATCTCTTCGGGTTTAGTTCCTTGAGGAGGTGTCCAAACAAAATGGTGAAGCAAATGACTCATCATTGAAGTCACCAAATTGATACCAAGTTGTGCACCTGGACAAACCCTTCTTCCTGCTCCAAACGGAAGTAGCCTAAAATCATGACCTTTCATGTCAACATCTTCTTCCAGGAATCTCTCTGGTCTAAACTCTTCTGGATTTTTCCATACGGTTGGGTCCCTAGCTACCGCCCAAAACGTTCACATGAACATTAGATCCTTTAGGGACATCATAGCCTCCGATCTTGACGTCTGCATTGGATCGGTGAGGGAGCATTAGAGGCGTTGGAGGGTGTAGCCTGAATGACTCTTTAACCACGCATTGCAAGTAAGGTAAGCGAGAGAAATCTGGTTCGGTTAAGATCCGGTCAACTCCAACCACTCGATCGAATTCTTCTTGCACCTTTTGTTGTTACTCTTGGATTCTTAATCATTTCCGCCATTCCCACTCTGCTGTTATCGCTGTTGTGTCCATCCCCGCCGTGATCATATCCTGCAAACACACACACACAACATTTACCAAACGTGAGAAACAAGTTATCTAAAATAGTTGTTGCAAACGCTACAGATCAATCCTCTTGTGGACTGCAACAAACTGCTGCAGAACGATTTAACAAGCAAACGAATTTTTCTGCATCTAAAGATTCAAAAGTAGCTCAATTGATTTCATATAAACACTAAACGCACCCATAAAAGACCAATGATAGTATCTTCACTAAGATCATACTGATCCTTCAATGTAAGCAACGCATCAACGAAATGCTGCTTAGCTCCACTAGATTTTTGACGAGCCAAAGTATGCTCTTCCATGATAGCTCGAGTGAGGCGGTCACGACGAGCCCCGTGCTCTGCAAACGACTTCTCATCGGCTGGAAACATCCAGCGAAGCCACGGAATGTGTTCAGCTATAGAAAGTGAAGCACCTAGTTTAAGACCGTTGGATACTATTGCCTTGAACTCAAGCCCTTGGTCGTCCATCACACCTTCAGCGTTCACAAAACGCTTCCCAAACGCTAGCCGCGTTATGTTGTTGAACGCAACTGCTCCTAGGTACTTCCTTAGTTGTAAACCTTTCACTCTGTTTTCTGAAACCATATATAATAAACTCAGTATTACTAACAATTTCAAGTAAAACTATATTTATAGTATTTGTCGAAAATAACAATGAAATGCAACAAATTCTTAAAACGATTTTGGATAAGTAGTTTAATATCTGAAGTAGATTTTGATTTTACAAAAAAAAATATGTAACTTCACCCAATATATTTGGTGAGTTTTTTTTCAACGGTTAAAATCGTTTTTTAACAATTAAATCGACAATGATCAATAACTATAAACCATTTAAATCTCTAACAATACAAACACAGTTTTTTATATTATATTTGGATGAAAAAAATAGTAGATATTACATTAAACCACTTAACCAAATATTTTTCAGAGATTTTGAATTATGAGTCAAATTTTGTAAAAACCACAAAACAGAGATAAACAAAGATAAATATGATTTTTTAATGGCGATAGAGTAAAAGCAACGAGTGGCTTGTGTTATTTTCCCCAAAAAAAAAGAAAAATTCTGACATAAATTTCGTTATTTCCAAAGAACAAAAGTACTAACAATTTGATAAAATTAAATTCCTTGCCAATTTTGTGATAAAATCGAATTTTCCTGAATGAGAGAATTTTGCTACGAGTCGTATTCGAAATTCTCTTTTATTCTTACCTCTTATAAAAATTCTTATATGGATAAACCAAAAACTCCTTAATGGCAGATTTCTTTCTCTTTTTATAGAAAAAAACCTCACCAATCATTAAAAAAACACGAACTTACCAGGAAGATTACAGTCTTTGAAGAGAGATTCAACCATAGCAGTGACTTCATCTTCACGAATAGGTCTAAGAGACTCAAGTCGTTTCGGTGTAAAAAGCTCAAGAGTACAAACTTTTCTCACCTTCACATAGTGAGGCCCATAATCGGCCCAAATAAGATCTTGACCGTTACGGCTAAAAGCTTCCGTCGATCTATTCCGGTGCCGATCAGCGAGTTTCTGGTCTTGATCTTTCAATACTTCTTTAGCTAATTCAGCGCTTGATACGACGACGTTTAGAACTGAACCGATCCAAACCGAAATGATTGGTCCATATGTTTGAGCCCATTCGTAATAGCATCTGAACCGGACCGGTTTAATGTCGTTGAGATTACCGACGATTGGCTTTGGACGTGGACCTGGTGGGAGCTTGAATCTTAGCCGTTGGATTAGCTTGTAGGATATAACGGCGGCGATATCGCCACCGAATTAGGTACCACGACATGGAATTTTGATTTGTATTTATTGGCTCAGTGATTATGTAATGAAAAGAAAAGAGATAAAAAAAAAAGTGTTAATTGAATTCACTAGTAGAATTCTAGATAGATGTGGTCGAAACTTTGGTATATATATTAGGGAGGGGGTTGGTGAACCGATTTTTTTCTGTATTTAAAAAATAACAATAAATTTTAATAGCAATATATTTTATAGCAAACTTTAGCTTTTATGAAGATGAGAATATATAATTGATTTGCAAAGTTCACGAAAGCAATGAAAAAGGTTTAAAAATTGTCTAATTAATTTTTTTTTATCTTGCATACTATAAGTTTTTTCGTTATAAATTAACACAAAATACTGATATGACTGTTTTGGTTAGTGGAGAGTGAAAGTACATACATGGTTTTGCGATATTTACTAATTTGTAAAATGTTTTGTCGAATTCTTAATTATAAGGCTGATGTTTTTGGTAGGTATGTAAGAGAAATAATCTATGATTGATTTTTGTTGGATCTTCTTGGAATTCTTTTTCAATATATATATATATGATTGCGGTTGACAAAAAAAAGTTGTAAAAAAATATTAAAAAAGAATTAAAAAATATATATATCAACACATGTTAGCTAAGTGTTAATTAATCCGAAGACGCGCGTAAACAACAAAAATCAGGGTTTGTGTTTAACTACGATTAACATATAAAATATAAAATATACTAGTATCAAATTTGAGATAAATGCAGATAAAAAGAAAGAATTGCGATTTCGATAAAAAAGATATGACTCTTTACATTGTCATCTTCCTCCACCCAAAACACTATATAAAATCTCTTTATTCTCTTCCTTTATTCCATAACGTACATCTTCTATATAATTGTTTATGATTTATCATTGAGTGTTCAAACAATGACGTGTGCTGATTTGCGACCAGTTTTTGTTAAAACGGATTATAAAACAAAACATATATAGATACCATACTAAACAACTTTTTATAAACTGAATTTTACATGCTTTAGCTAATAATTTGAATATATAAAATTCAATTATTCACTACAAATAAAAGTTAAAAGTAGAAAATTTATTAGTAAAATCTGACATCTAGATCAAGTCTTTTTAATCTAGTTATTGATAATAATTAAAATTTATATACATAAATTATTACTAACAAAAAGCTTGTGATTAAATGGTATGATAAATGTCGAAGACATGTGGCCCAATGGTGTAATCACTTTACAAATCCTCAAGGCACCAGGGATCGAACCCCCTATCTGCAGTAGTAGGAGGGGATTTAAAAGCCAGTAGACTAGTTGACAAAAAAATGGTATGATAAGATGCAAATGGCTCTTAGCTTAGTGGCCGACGATAAGTCCACTTAAAGCAGCTCATTTGCACAATCAGATATCGAGTCCCCTGCCTACATTATGTAAAAATTTGGCTATTGTGCCGGTCAGTTGTGGCAAAAAAAAATGGTATGATAAAATTAAAAAGCACAATCCAATTTTTTTATTGCTTGAAACTAAATCACATTTTCTGATTACAACGGATATGACATTTATTTTCGACAATTATTTGTAAACTGCACTTCTCTTATAAATAATAATAATAATAATAATAATAATAATAATAATAATAATAATCGCTTTAATTTTTTTTCCAACAATTATTTATAAAATCTGATCTATATTTAAATTAACAATTCGCCACCAAGAAATCACTATTTATAAATCACATTTTCTATTCCAAAACTGATAAAAACTATTTTTGATTAGTAGTCGAAGAGTAATAAATGTGAATTAATGTCGTCATACACAACTTGGTCACAATCATTTTAAGTTTTTGAGAGGAGTGGAAGGTATAGTATGGGGTTGGTGAGAGAGACACGTCACTTTTATAGGCAATCACATGAAGTAGCTTGAGGGGATTATGAATAGAGAGATACATGGAAACAAATATTTTGAACTTTTTTCTTTATAAACTTATTTTATTATCAAAATAAAATATAAATATAGCAAAATTTCTGACCATAAAATATGACGTATGGAATAATATTTTTATTACTATTTTTTAAAATCTAATTTTATTTAATAAAATTTGAAAACGCAACTTTATATAATAAGTTTTATCTAATCGTTGGATTTGACACGTGAAATAATCATGTTGTTTACTAACTTTTGAAAATATAACTATTAACGATGTCTGGGGTTTTAAGAAATCGTAGTGTTGGAGAAAGAGTATATGAGGTTTGTCTTCTTAAAGATCCGTTCATTCAAAAAATCAAAAAAACCTAAAATAGTTAGTCTACCAAACTCCACCAAAATCCACCAAATGATAAGCTAACTCAACCAAACTCTTCGAAAAACTACCATACTAACTTCTAAATTTCTAGGAAGTGGTAATGCTCGGGATAAAGGTTGTGAGGCTGGTTGCTCCTAAGAGATATGTTCCTTTTGAAAAAACGTAAAAGAGTTATTATAACTAACTCCACCAATCACTACCATATTCTACTCGTAAAGTTTTCTTTACTCTGTCAACGAACTAAAACAAAACAATCGAAACAATATTACAAAGAAAGTGTAATTAAATATTATTCATGTCTATAACACATTGTCAACAAAGTCCACCAGACTCCGCCACAGAGTTTACAAAATCCACTAAACTCTACCACAGAGTTTACAAATCCAATTAATACAACATAATTGGGTATTCAATACAGCTTAGTCATAACCAAGTAGACTCTCACGTATCGATTTTTTCCCGAGGCGTCAAGACCATCACCTCCATCATTCCCATCACATGGACGGGCACCACTTTCTTCCCGGGTTTCATTTCCACAAGACTCACTTTGTTCCATAGCAGACTTCTTATGCTCTTCCAAGGCCATCGTCGGTAGTTTTGTTTCCAAAAAGTTAAGAAGGCGTTGATTGATCAAGTATTGTTGTGCCATGGCTTCCTCTTTTTCCTCTGTTCTTGCAAGTCTTTCAGGTGTGTTTAGTTGATCAAATTTCATCATATCAAACGCCTGCTTCATAGACTGCAACATTTCAAACATCATATTCTTCTCTTCTCTTTATTTTCAGGCTAAAACTCTATCTTCCACTTCTTTTCCAATATTTATTTATCCTTTTCTCTAGCCACCTTCCTATAGTCGGCCAAAGTCATATCTAGATGCTAGTCCATAGGTGCCTTATCCTTTGTCTTTGGACTTTCATGAGTCTTCTTCTTCTCAATCAATTTTTTTCTTCTTTGGCTCTCTCTTATTCTCTGGCTCTCTCTTTTTCTCTGGCACAGTCACCTTCGATTTTGACTTCTTGGTGCATCAGAGCTCATGATGGTGCTCCTTGGCCTTCGTCTTTATAGAAGCCGAGATAGCCCAAAACATCTCATCTAGTGTCCCATCAAGTATGTCTCGAATCATTCTGTCAACTTTGGAATCCAAAACATCTCCATGCCAGTCAGGGTTTATTTCTTCATTAGACTTTCGAAGAAGGTGCACCACATGAAACTACAAATGAACAAAACAAAGTCAGACATCAAAGATGTACTAGATCTACCAAACTCTGCTACACTAAATATAATATCCACCAAACTCTACCAAAATCCATTAAACTACATCCTAGCTTTGCCAATCAAAAACCAAACTCTACCAAAATCCATTAAACTCTTACCTTGTTCTCGAGGGATGTATTCTTATCATATTTGAATACATCCTCAATATCTATACCACAACAAATGTGTGACATCCACTGCATAAGTGGAATATGACTGTCTTTTCTTCCTCCACACGTTACTCCTAAATGTAGGATGTACTTGAAGGCCCATACAATGTCGTGCATACTTAACGTTGAAGCTTGCAATTATGAAATAGTGAGCGATTGGTGTAGGACAAGAAATATTACTCTGTCTAAGGATGCTTCTCAAAACGTTCTGGATCCATGGCCAATTTCGCATAGTAGACTGGGAATCTATTGTTGGTGTGCAAACTGAAAATAACTACGCTCAACACCACAAATAACTGCACCATCTTCCTCTTCGCAAGGAATCAATCCTTGCACCCTTTAATATTACGTCAAGCTTAGCCCAACTAGGACCATCAGTGTGGATTAAACCCATCTCAGCCCATAAATCTCCTACAAGTAAGTTTGCATCATCAGGCTTATGCAATCCACATAGCTGTGTGATATGCTGAAACTCATTCAAAGAAAATCTGATTGACTGACATTAGCCAACACCCACAACTCATGCATCTTAGGTGTGTGAAGCATATTCCCAATAGGTGTTGCACATATTTGCTTGCCCATGTGAACTATGCACCAACAAACTGCAGTATAATACCAATGTGCAATAGTGATTAATGTTTTTTTATCATCGGGAGTCTTCCCATTGAATCCACCCTCTGAGGGTACTTCTACTTTTCCCATATAGTTGTGTTCCTGTGAAAAATAAACAATAAAATAGTTGAAAAATAAATCGTCCAAAGTCTACCATACTATACAAAAACTCTACCAAAGTCTACCTAACTTTACCAAAGTCAACGAAAAGTCTACCACACTATAAATAAATCCACACACTATAAATAAACCTACCACACTATAAACTAACTCTACCAATGTCTACCACACTATTAATAAATCCACCACACTCTACCACACTATAAACTAGCTCTACGGAAGTCTACCACACTATAACTAAATCTACCAAACTAATAATCGAGAAAAAACCCAGAAAATTAACCAAAATCTACCAAAGTACAAAATAACAATCGAGACTAAACTCAGAAAATCTAAACCTTAAAATTTAGAATACATCATTTACCTTGACCAGATAGTGCCCTAGAAAAAAATCAAAATCAAAATATTAGAAATCCTACGATTTAGAGTTTGAAATCGCAAAACATATATTACATTACTTTCAATTTGAAAGATAAATGAAGAAACTAGTAGAGCAAATCGAAGAATAATTTCGGAGAAGAAGATTAGAAAAAGAAAGTTTTTTTGTTGGTAGTTTATTTTTTTGGTTAGTAGTTTTAATTTATTATGGCAGTTTTGTTATAAAATGGATAAGTTTTTTGCTAATGATTTTTTCATTTGTTAAAAAAAAATTAGAGGAGTACTTAGATGATAACTGTAAAGTATTTAAGTCATTTATTATTAAGTCAAACTAAAACATTAATTTTCATAAACAAAAAAGTGTGAGGAACGGAAGTGTCTTTAGTCAAATTTCATAAAGGGAATTTATATTTTCTGTTTTTTTAGTTTTGAGTTTGATTCCGGAGACCCGAATTTGTATTGTTAATGGTTTAGAAATTTGAAGAAATTTGATGATATAATTGTTTGAAAAGAAAATAAAAAAGAGGTGCGAGGAGAGTCGGTGTTGTATGTTGGGGTTAGTGGGACCAGAAGAGTAGGTGGGTGTGTTTGGTAAGACGTAAACTTTATTTCTCTTTTTATGAATTTTCCATTAAGTGTTTTGGGAATTTATGTTATTATATATTTCATTATAAGTGAGTTCAATGATTCAATATTTGGTTTAATAAGACGTATGCATAGGTGTTATTTTAATATATAGAGGTTATATATTGTCAAAGGCCTTACTTACTCTTTTTGGGTTAATTTTGAATCGTCTTACAAAATTTCTAGTAATTTACTAGTTTTCTTCTTTACAACAAACATGTTACATGCATTGTGTCAACTACACCTTGCGTGCATAGAACGTCCATCTTCACTTTACTATTTAGGTTATAATGAACTAATACATAAATGATAAATCTGGATAATAATACTTTATAGATTATATCCTAAAGACATTAACTACAGTACTGAAGTAAAATCCAGTTGTTGTTCAAACACAAATACCTACTACCATCTTCTAAAATTTCCATATACGCCCTCATAATCATTGTTTGTCATATTGTTCGATGACATAAATTGATGTTTTTGGAGGTTTTAGTTTTATGAAATTTATTTATGTCCCGAAGTTCTAAGATTGATGTATGTTCCAGTTCTTAAAGTCTACGAACTAATTTATAAATGCCTGAAAATTTATTAAATCCCAGCTCAAGGTATATCTCTCATTTAAACCCTAATCTAATTCGATTTCGTTAATCCCTTATTCGGGTTTATATTTATAGCGTTTTTTCAAACCATCTTTGATGTCTTTTTTAGTCAATTTACAACAAACATATTCTTTTTAATTATTTACTTACATATTATATCGAGTTAATTTATAGAAATGTACAAAGAAACATAAATTCATTCAAACGGATCATTCAGATATAATTTTCAGATGAGGAAAATAACATTATCTAAAAATATTATCCAGATGCATTATCCAAACTGATAATTTAGAAGTATTTGGATGAACAAAAGAACAAACCCTTAATCATCAAAAAACAAATAATCTAGTTAATTTATTTTTATCTAATTTGGTTATGTCAAATTTTGTCGATATAATTATTATTAACGATTTTATAAAAGAATTTCAGCCGCTAGGCAAAGTGGTTTACTGCGAAATTAAGTCATAATGTTTGAATTTTCAATTGGTGGCTCGTTAATTAGTTCAAAATGGAAAAAGAAAAAATGCATTTTCAAAAATATTTATTTAGAATTTTATATAACTTGTTTTAGTGTATATGCATTTGTGAAAGGCGAATCTATACGATACTTTGAAGGGGATTTAAATCTTCGACCTGCGTATTTATTACAGATATATCTTTGTTATGATACTTTGATTAGTCAAATACAAAGTTGAAATTTTATTATATGGATTGATCTTTGGGCTAATGGGCCCTGGGCTTCAAATATCACAGTAAATTTATATTGTACAACAGCTGCGTATTATACCCAGACAATGGGGTTGATTCACACTGAACATTTTCAATACATTTTCAGGTCTAATTAATCAACACCACAGAACCAATACTAAACCGGATATATTATAAATAATGAACCGGTTATTGTTAACGTAACCCTTCAAAGGTAGAACGAAGACGCTTATGCTTATGAGTTATGATGGAGACAATAATTGAAAGCAGTGACAAAGACTGGTTTTTTGCTGAGCAAAACGATCTAAAAAGAAAGATATAGAAAATACTGACGAAGTTGTTGAAATATTGACGTATTAGTGATTTTTCTTTTTAGTGATCATTGATATGAAAACATATTATATGAATGAGAGACAGCGACTTTCCATTTTAAGGGAAGATTCAGAGATCGTGTAGAAGCAGATGGTGAAACAGCAGCTTTGCGATAAGGAAAAATGTCGGTTGTTCAGAAAGGAAAAGTTGTGTAACCGGTGCTGAAGGATTTCTGGGTTCATGGGTCGTTGATCTTCTCCTCTCTAAGGATTACTTCGTCCATGGCACTGTGAGAGATCCTGGTACTTCCCTTATTCTCCTTATCTCACTGTAAAGTTTCCACCTTTAACCTGTAGCTCATCTCTTTGTACATGGCCAAAATTGAAACACCTGTCTACTTTATAGGGTTTTGATTCTCTTTTTTGTTTCCGAATCATTTGCCCTTTTTAGATGTGGACGAATGTTTGTTTCTGAGTTCTGACCAAGAGTTTCAAATGGTTTAATGTTACAGATAATGAAAAGTATCCTCATTTGAAAAAGCTTGATAAAGCCGGTGACAAAGTCAAGCTCTTCAAAGCTGATTTGGTCGACTACGCTTCTCTCCAATCTGCGATCACAGGTTGCAGCGGTGTCTTCCATGTAGCTTGCTCGGTTCCACCACTTTCAGTCCCAATTCCTGGTGAGGTGAAGATTTCATAGCTATGACTCTCATTGATGTTGTCTACATTCTTTCACACTTCTTCTATTGTTTTTTTCTTTTCCTTTTGCACTGATTGCACCTGCTGTGGATGGCACTCTGAATGTGCTTAAGGCATGCATTGAAGCAAATGTTAAACGTGTTGTGTATGTTTCCTCTGAAGTTGCAGTTTCTCTGGACCCCATGTGGTCAAAGGATCAAATATTAGATGAGACCTGTTGGTCTGATCAGGAATTCTGGAGGAAAATTGAGTTTAATGCATCACCCGGAATCCCTCATCTCACACTATGTTTCTTATGATTTCTATGCTGACTTTAAGTCCCTCTGGCAGAATGTGTATTGTCTATCAAAGACACGAGCCGAATCTGAAGCTTTTGAATTTGCAAAACAAACAGGACTTGATCTCGTCAGTGTTTGCCCAACCCTTGTCTTTGGACCTTTACTGCAATAGCACACAGTAAATGCTAGTAGCGTATTTCTTCTCGAGCTTCTTAAAGGTATAAACAAGTAAACAACCCCTTATCACATATGGCATTGTTAGAAGCAACAACTTTGGTATAAGGGTCTAAATTGTACCTTTGTTTGCTGCAGAGGGTTTCCTGTCACGTGATAACGAAGACCTACAATTGGTAGATGTGCGTGATGTGGCTCAAGCTTTACTTTTGGTTTATGAGAAAGCAGAAGCTGAAGGACGATACACCTGCAAAGCTCAAACTATTAAAGAACAAGACGTAGTTGAGAAGCTGAAGCGTCTTTATCCAAATTACAACTACCCAAAGAGGTAAGCTAACAACAACACATCTCTCTGTTATAGTTTAGACACTCAAAACCATCCTTAACACTTTGAGTCAAGACTTATAAACAATGTCACTTAACTTTAATACAGTGTCTGAAGTGCCAGATACATCGAAGCTGAAGAATGGGCGAGGGTGAGTTCAGAGAAATTACAGAAGTTGGGTTGGACTTACCGGCTATTGGAGGAAACACATATGGATTCCGTAGAGAGCTACCGGAAAGCTAAGCTTGTGGACTGAAAACTTGGTAAAGAGATCAAACGAGTGTTTTCTACATGTTGCATCCATGTCTTACTTGTTTCAATCTGCACACGAACTCATATCTTTGCTCAATAATAAGAGTTGTGCATATATGTTTATCAATTTATTTGTATATTTCACTATAAACTCTGCATAATAAAAGGTCTATTATACCAAAATGGGTTGATTTACACTAGTCAATGTTATAACTAGTCAACGATCAAAATCGATATTACAGAGAAGGCATAGTTACATTAAGAAACCAAAAACTATAAAATATATAGAAAACTTTTGAAGTTGGGGAAGAGGATTTTCAAACTTACAAGTATCAAAAAAAAGAAGTTACTCTTCTCCCCAAATTTTACTTCACAAAAAAAAACACATTTAAATAGATCGTAAAACATTATCCAATTTTTCATCACAAAAAACCACCACCACAACTTCAGGAACCGATAGTTCCTTCTCCGTCGTAACTCTTCCAGATTCGACATCATCTTCATCACCTTCGTCGATTTTTGGCATTATCGTTACACCATTAATGTTACTACAACTCTTAACAGCTTCTATAACGTTAACTTCACTGCAATTTTCTTCTTCTTCTTCTTCGTTATCTTCTACATGTTTTCCCCACAACATAGCGTATACTCCCACCGTTAAAACAATCACTCCAATAACCCTAAACATTTTCAATAAAAATTCCGGTTAATTAGACAGAATCAAGACTAAACCGGGTGTATTAGAAATTATACCGATTGTTTGTTAACGTACCCTCCAAGGTAGATTCCTTGACCTAGAACGAAGAAGCTAATGATGGAGACAATAACGACTACAAGAGGGTTAAAAGCAGTGACAAAAACTGGTCCTTTTCGTTGTATCATAAATCCTTGAACGTAGTAAGCTATGCTCGATGACATTATTCCCTGTAATCAGTACCAATCACAACATAAGTATTATGTAAACTGAGATCTTTGTGTTATGTCTTAAAGTTGGTTTGAATTAAGGACTAACCGCGTAAGCAGAAGCAAGAAGGCTCATGTCGAAACCGATATTTAAAGCAGAAGGATTATGTTCCATTACGAATGTCAAGGCTAAAGACTGTAATGTTCCGATGAAACAAACCATTGTTGATAACGAGAGATGTGCTGAGTATTTCTTCAAAGTCGCCGCCTAAACATGATATAACATTCTTATTTGTTAGAACTATGGTTTTATATCTACAATAAAACTCACACATAAAGAATTATCAATCTATAACACAAAAATTATCAATTTTAAGACTAGACTATAGATTGATAAAGTTTGATTCATAGCCAAATCCCGCCCTAAAACCCCAATAAATGTGATTCTCTAGAATCGAACTCCGATGAAAATAGCCGCATAGGTGACAATTAATAACTTGAGTAAAAACATTTCCCCAACTACACATACTCTGTATTGTAAACCAAGAACCACATAAAATTTAGACACTTTTTACAATCATACCTTGAGAATGAAAAACGAAGTCCAAGAAAGGGAAGCTAAGAGTAGGAAGATGGCGGCCTTAAGAGAGTCAGCCGTCGACAGCGAAGAGACGGTGGTTAGTTGTGATCGGAAGATATTGACGAAAGGACCTTTGAAGAATATCATCAAAATGGATCCAACTACTATCACCAAAGTCCCCATCACTTTTACTAAGCATCTTACTTTTCTCATCTCCACTTTCTCCATCCTTTATAGATATATAATAATACACAAAAACACACATCAATATTCATAATCTTTGATTAATTTAAACCATTTGTCCTATATTGCCACTTTAATGAATTGGTGCATATCCACGTAAGGTATTATATATAATAAAACGTTTGTTTTTGGTTAAATGTAAATAATAATTGTGTGATCTATGTATATACCTGAAAAGAGTGGCGAGGATAATGGTAATTACAGGCACGATGTTGCTAACGGCGGAGGCAAACGTCGGCGATGTGAGTTTCAGACCGATGTAGTATAAGTTCTGATCAATCACAGGCCTGTTCGAATTAAATCTTATATGTTAGACTTGATAAGTGTAACAAAGATCTTATTAATATAGCATTCAATGGTCTAATTAGATTACTAACCCGAGAAGAGCAAGAAGAAATATTCTCATGAATATTGGAAACGTAATCTTTGATCTCACCTTCCTGCGAAAACCCCAAAGCGCATAAATATTAATTACTAAATGTAACAGAAAATAAACCGATTGATTGATATCTTAAAGATCAAATCATTTTTTGATCTAATTATTGACAAAAAGAAAATTAAAACATAAACAAATATAGACCTTTCGGAAAGAAGAGCGAAAGGTGCAATTGCGGCTGTGGCAAAAGCATTTCGGTACGCAACAAGAGCGTAATGGCTCATACCGCGATCAAGAACGGTTTTAGTTACTAGATTCATACCCGCATAACCGAATTGTAGACAAATCATAGCGAAGTAAGGTTTGGCTGATTCTGACATTCTTAGCCCCATCTTGTTGTTTTGTTTTTGGTTTTGGTCTTAGAACAAGAAAATAAAACAAATTTTGTTTGGGGTTAAAAGTTTAAGATCTTTGAGGATAAAACCAAAAGATGAAGTGTTAGTATATTAGAGAAATGAATATGAGGAATAGAGAGGAGAGAAACACTTGAGAATGTGCTTTATCCTAAGAACCAAGTGCTGAGAGGTTCTTTGTATTTATAGCATATTATTCAGAATTTGTTCAGTGTTCTCTGTTTTCTTCTTTCTTATTCTTTTTGTAAATTTGTTATTTATTTTTAATAGTTTTCTAGTGACGTTAGCCTTTATTATTCCTGTTTGATTCGGCATAACAATTAAGTGTCATGAATATATTATCTCTAAAGTAAGTGAATAAAACATTCTACATCTATATTTGGTTTATGACTTTGTGAAACCAATCATATTAGGTACATATAACTTGTGGCTACTAATGATCGAGATTTAAAGTGCGATTAGTAGATATCAAGTAATTAACTATTTAACAAATCATTTCTTAGCCATTAATATGATCTAGTTAACTATTTCTATTTCTATACTGAACTCAATCATAATATATAATTTACCCGAATAGTATACCGCTATTTTATTGAAATTTGGATGAAAGTAATATCCGTCGACATTTTTTACCGGATATAAATATTTGTTGAAATTTTTTACGGAAGAAAATCATTGAAGTGCTTTCGAAAATTACATATGAAGTTTCAACAAATTTGTATCTTTCAAATTAAAATTAAATTTTTTCAATAGATCGAAAAAGTTCAATTTATATTTTAATAGATTTTGTGCAAAAAACCTTCAAAGTAATCACACATTGTAAGATTACCTTCCATATCAAAAATGCAGGTCAATCCCACAAAGTGAAAAGTAATACACAATATAATCCCTAATTATACTGATGACGTGTTTATTGTTCATTAAATAATTAACAATTACTACAATGAAACATTTTAGTATTCAAAAAACAGCATGTAGTTTTGAGTTAGATGTCTTGTTTTTTTTAACAATAAACAATTAATAATACTAAAGTTATGAGACTCACGACAATACATTTGGAAAAAAAAAATAAAGGTTAGGGATTTTCTTAGAATGCGATTCGGAGAAAAAGTTTCTTGTTTTTAATTTTGTAATCAATTTCAGAAGCTACGAACGAGGTTTTCGTTTCTCCATGATATGAACAGCCTCTTCGAAGACACTCAATTTTATAGGTGACCTATCTCTTATCCCTCTCTGTAATTTGTGTGTATTGTTGTGGATATGTG
This sequence comes from Lepidium sativum, assembly GCA_023374145.1. Classification (NCBI taxonomy): domain Eukaryota; kingdom Viridiplantae; phylum Streptophyta; class Magnoliopsida; order Brassicales; family Brassicaceae; genus Lepidium; species Lepidium sativum. Next base: position 7,992 of record JAKUCM010006884.1, on the reverse strand, counting down.
TTCTTGCTAAACCTTTTTGCTTATAATTTCCTTCAAATATTCTGGGTATTACATTGGGTTTAGAAAATCTAAGAAAAATTTAAGAGAAGCTAAGCTTCTCTTTCTATCAATTTTTATTTCTCTCTCGCTTGTTATTCACACGTTTTATAGCTGTAATAATATTTTGTATTATGTGACTTATGAGTTTTACATTTAGTTTGTGTGACTTATGAGACTTACATCTTGTATAATATTCAGTATGATCAAGAGGGTCATAGTTTTTTTTGTTTCAGACATAAATATTCGCCTTTAAAACTAACTTTCTGTGAAACTAAAGTGTAAATTTTGTTTCACTTCTCTTTTGACATTTTGCTTCTCTTTAATTCGGTTTCATATCTTGTTATCTGAACCTAAATGTTTGTGTGTAGGTTAAAAGTGAAAGTGTTACAGAAAATTGAAGCTATGAGGTATGATATATTTTTTTTCTTTATTGTTTAAAAGATATTTCAGATATTTATCATATTTATAGTTTTATTTTGTACATTTTTGATCTTTTTGTGTATTGTGGAGGATATTGGTCATCTGAAAACGCATGTTTGGGTGGAGTATCACATGAATTAGGATCTTTATTAGTTGAGGCATTGGATATGAATATGATTCATAGTCTTGTTGTGCAGTTTCTTAGATATGAAGACAACCTCAGCAGAGTGTCATGAAGTTCTTAAAAGAATTGTGGAATTTGCAGTCCAAAAAGGTGACTTAACGTTATATGTTGTATGATCCTTACATAGATAGGTGATATGATGCTAGCAATCTGGATTTAATGGCTGAGGGGAATGATGAGATGTCATGTGAGGAACATACTTGCACTTGGCAAGGAAAAGTCTCTTTACTCACTTATTCTAGGATTGTTGAGCTATTTATAGAGGAATTCAGGTTGAATCCAGATTTTTATGCTACTCAACTCCAAAACCAACTACTTAGGCGCAACTCAATGTCCCTTGGACTGTTTGTGAAAGGACAAGGCTGAAATGTGTGAAAAAATTTTATGAAGAGCAAGGTGAGTTGTTTGCAAGGATATTTTTTATATAGCTGAACTACAAAGAAACAATTCGGGCCCAACAGTTGAGTGTGACGTAAGAAAGACAGGATTTCACAGATTTTATGTTTGTTTTGAGACTTTGAAAAAAGGTTGGAAGGGAGCATGAAGAAGAATTCTACATCTTGATGGGACTTTTTGAAGTCTAAAGAGACAATGATTCTTTTAGTAGCATATGGCAGAAATCTGAATGACCAAATGTTTCATGTTGCTTGGAGAATTATTGATTTTGATAATACTAATAGTTGGTATTCGTTTATTGAACATTTGGTAGACGATGTAGGACTTGAAACAGGTAACGAGTTAACTTTAGCAAGTGACTAACAGAAGGGTCTGATTGTTGCAGTGACGATTTTATTGCCTTTTGTTGAGCATAGGTTATGTGCAACACATGTGCACGCAAACTGGAAGAAACTTTATTATGGAGGAGAGTTCAAAAATTTATTTTGGGCAGTTGTAAATTCATATTACCCGCAGAAGTGTGACAAAAGATGCAGCTAAGTGTGATGCAGTAGAAAATAATCTCGGAGAATCATTTAATGCAGCTATTCGGATTACAAAAACTAATCCAACTGCTGAGATGTTAGAAGAGATTAGAAGAAAGGTTATGGTTAGTAATGAAAAGAAAAGAGTTGAAGCATTCAAAGTAAAAGGACATGACTCTCCTAGATCGAAAGCCTTATTAGAGCAACAAATTAATGAAGCAAAATATTGCAGATCTTTGAGTTATGAATTAGGAAAATATGAGGTAGGTTACTTTAACTACAAGTCAAATAACCAGATTGAGAGTCTCATAGTGCAGATGCAGGGTGATATATCATATAGTTCCAAATTGTATTTGATTACTGGCATTCCATGTTGCCATATCGTTTCCGTTTTAAGACAAGAAAAGAATGCAGATCATGACCCCAAAACTCTCTTATCACATTGGTCCACTATAGAGAATTAGAGGACCTGCTACAATGGGTTGCTTCAATATGTTAATGGAATGAATTAATGTGATGTTACCACATATGTTAGAGTGAAGCCACCACTTTTCAAAAGGCCTTTGGGTAGACCACGAAGGACGAAGTGAAACAAGAGTAAGGAGAACCTATATAACGTCAGTTATCTACGAGAGTTATATTGTGTATTACTTTTCACTTCGGGGGATTGACCTGCATTTTTATTTATTTGGAAGATTATCTTGCAATATGTGGTTACTTTGAAAGTTTTTTTGCACAAAACTCTATTCTAATTCATCTTCTAAAATCTCAAATAAGATTACGTAGGGAATATACAACTCCTAAAATCAAAATCTTGTGGAGAAAATAGTAAATATGGATTTAAGTATGTGACTAAAAACACTTCTCCACTCGATTCAAAATTTGGATTTAAAATCATCAATCAGAAAATTCTAAAGTCAATTTCATTTTACATGGGACTTACCTACAGAACTATAAAATCAGACTCAACTAGCCGAAATTACAAATCTAAGCATGCTGACAATAAAATAATAAGACCGAATCGGTAAACTAGTCTATTAAAACACATTCAATCATTGCCAATATTTTGTTGTCAAAGATTAGGAATCTATTCGAACCAAATTTAACACATTATTTCTAAATCCTAATTCTGATTATTTGTATAGAAGCGGATAAGAATTATGATTATTAAGGAGACAAAAAGAAGAGAATAAAGAATGGTGTTTATTAAGTTTTAGTTCCATCCGAAAGCTACTTATGTACCACGCAGAGATCAAGCCAAAAACGTAGTTAATATTACATGAGAATGTGTATTATCCAAGACTCAATCCCTTGAATTATGAATCTCCCACCTTTAAAGGTAGTCTCCTCTCCTTATAGATACATAAAGGAGGTTTAGACCTAAATTATAAAATATTTTTTTCCTAATAGTAAGATTGGCATTATCTCTAAAAGGTCGTCTTAAATTCTTGAAAATATTTCATATTTTAAGATATAAAATATTTCTTATTTTTAATTTGACTCAACTAGTAGATTTCAGATGAGTTTTTATCTGAAATCCTTGATGAATTTTGGGTTGAAATAAGTTTTGGGCCGAGATAAATTTGGGGTCAAAATCCAAAATTTATATTTAACCAAGTTGAATTTAGATTGGAGTATCCTATCAGAATCTTAAAAACGTACAAGATGATTGTTGTAAAATTAAATGTACTCGTGGTTTGCGGTTTGTGTGGTTAATTTCTTAACTATATCTTTAATTTGGTTAAATTTTAAAGCATAAATTTTGAAAAATGGACCGACCAACCACTGCAAAAGATTAAAACCAGTGTAATGCTAATCAAACTGGAGTGGTTATATAAAACGTATGGAATGTGACGTATGCCCACCTTTACCCTAATTCTTAACACTAATGGTCACAAATCTCCATCTTTTTTTCTTTGTTTCTTGGTAAAAATATCATCGATCTTAAGAGTTTTAATATGTGAACATATTGAGCCCACGTGTCCGTACGTTTGGGACCCATGTCTTAAAACTAAAACTACCATTTTATGTTGAAATTTTAGAGGTGGTCAATGTTACTTGTCTGGTCTGTTTTCGATTCGTTCTCTTTAAACAACAAATTAATTAGAGCTTTTAACAACAACAAGTTAGTGAATCAAAATATGTTTTATTAGAAAATATCGTGTATATGTTTTTTCTCGGGCTATAATATATATACATACATTATGGTTATTATACGGGAAAAATGAATATGACAATTCCAAATCATGTACATATATATTATTATTACAGAAATTACATTTTTTTGTTAGAAGTTGGCTCTTTTAATACATCTCGTTAGAATCCGAAAGGGACATTTTAATATATATAATTCCGTTTATAATTTAGTTTCTACCAATTATTCAAAGAAAACGAGAAAAATTACTACATAAAATCATTTTCCCTTAGAGCTGTTTTTTTAGAATTAGTTAAACTCATAGTGATATGTACCAAAGTCTATATTTAATCCAATTGTAAGGATGTTTTAGCCTACAAACTTCATATTTCAATTGTCGAATAGAGTGTATAAATTTGTATAATTTATACATGTACTTACATACTCAATTAATACTTAAAAACAATTACTAGTCATAAAAACCAGGATTTGGGAGTTGTTTTCTAGCAACAAAATGATGTCATTTAAGCTAATTATTTGGCTTTTTTCTGAGAGATAAAATTACGTAGTTTCAATTTAAAAAAAAATCAAAACGTTGTGTTTCACTAACTGAGCAAAACCGACTAAAGCATAAATAATCTATTTTCGTGGCATAGTAAACAATTCTCATTCTCATTCTCTATTTCAAACTAGGGTTTCTTTCTGAAAAAAAGAAAATTGGAGATTTGATTGTCGATAATGAGCGCTGCGTCGTTTAGTTAGGGTTTTTAGTCGATGGAGTGAATCTCAAGAAGGAAGAGATAGCGAAGATCTTGATTATTTCGTTCATGGAGATGTAATGTTGAGATTTTTTTTAATATATATTTTTTAAAGAATAAAAATTACATTTAAATATTTATCTAAAATTATATTAAAAATTAGCAAGTTTTCTTGATCGATAAGCAAATTCGAACCGAACCTTCTGAGTTTGTTTGACTCGTGAGTAGATTACAGTCCCAAGTCGTTTTAAATGAATATAATCACAATTTTCTTCTGTGTTATTATAACTTAAAGACAATCATTATTGTACGTAAAATAATCCTTCAGACGCTGCCATCTTCTTCTTCTAAACAGATAGAGTTGACATTTTGATGGTAAACTTCGTTCTGGGTGACATAAATTTCATATCCTACTCAGATCATCATCATCAAAAAATTTCACCATCCTCGAACTTTAAGTGAGTATTTCTACTTGAATATTTTTAACCTTGTAATCATGTTTTGATCTCAATTTGTGTTTTTTGTTCTGACTTGCAGAGCTTTTGAAACAGTACTTTTACTAGACTTCTTTGGAAACCGAAGAATTGCAGTTCTGTTACCTGGACTCAGATGTACCTTAATACTAACTTCTTCTTCTTTTTGGTTCTTGTGTATATATCTCTTGAGATATGTAGCTGCAAATGAAGTTACTAGGTTTATCACCAAGCTTTTGGTAGATAGTATGATTTGAGAGTCAAACATCAATTATCTGATTCAGCTTGTTGTCAAATTTGTGTTTAGTTAATTTGGCAGGAATTGCTCTTTTGAAATGGGAGCAGCATCTTCTCAGGGTCCTCAGGTCTTCATCAATTACCGTAGAGAAGAGCTACGCCACACTTTCATTAAACGTCTCTTGTCCTACCTCAAAGGAAACAAGATCAACTACTTCATAGATGACAATACAGAGAAAGGTAAACCAATAACTGAACTCTTCAAGAAGATTGAAGAGTCAGGAATTGCGCTTGCTGTCTTCTCCAAGCGATACACAGAATCCAAGTGGTGTCTAAACGAGCTTGTGAAGATGAAAGAATGCGTGGAAGATCGTGAACTCATGGTGATACCTGTATTTGTCAACGTGACACCATTTGAGGTGAAAAGGTTCACTGGTGAGTTTGGTGAAGGATTCAAGAAGATAAGTGAGAAATACACAGACAAACCAGATAAGGTCCAGAAGTGGAGAGAAGCTGTTTGGTGTATTGCAGGCATTAGTGGCCTGGTCTGGAACGACGGGTAATATTGATTTCTTGAACGTGGTCTAATGAATCCCTGTTAGTTTTGGTCTACAAGTAATGTTCTTGAACAGTTTCTTAAGTAATATAACTTGTTGGTTTTCTCTTCCTCAGATATCCCAACCCCGGTTCTCGTCATCCAAGTGACTTTACAAGTGAGAGTCTTGCAATGCGTACTGCTGAGGCTGTAAGGGAAGAGCTGGTGAAAAGAGATCCAAATTATGGAAAAACAGAGGAGACCTGGGCAAGTGAAATTTGGTCTGTTGGTATGGTGGCGTTATTCTTTGGTATTGTAATACCAAAACTGGTTTTAGCTGATGGGAAACTTCGATTTGCTGCTTCCTGGTTAGTTGGTCTTTTGGTTTTCTTTATGATCTTTAAGAAACCTGTGACCACCACACCACCAACCACCTCCTAAGCTCGATTAAGAAGCATTCGTTACATACTAAAAATATTGACAAGAAAAAAGATGTTGGATTTTCAGGAAATGGTTTGCTTTTGTTGTTTGTCTGGCTTGAGAGTCTTGTGTTTATTAGTCATATAAGGATATGTTAAAACTCCAATTGTGCTTCATGAGGCTATGTTTAGATAACACTTTCTTTGTCCTTTCAGTCTTTGAACGCTCATTGATAATGAACAAACTTTAAGCTGCTTGTAACCATGGATGATACCAGTTTGGTTTGAGCATAAACAATTCATTTGATTTTCTTCTGATTATAAGTTTGATTAACGGTATCTCCTGAAGAATTTGAATCGTCTACTTGCCAAAAACTAAATTTGGTGTTGTGATTTGTTCACCTGTCAAAATAACTAAGTGCCACATAAAGAAGGATATTCTAGAAAACGTCTTTCATTTTATATTTGCCTAAATGTGTGTATATGTTAAAGAATAGACAGCGCACGAAACATGTTTGAAATGTCTAATTTCCATTTATAAACTGAAGTACACAATTGCAAACGCGAAGACTTTCATCAGTTTCCATGGAGATGATCTTCGTGACAATTTTATCAAATATCTTGTGTGGGGATTAAGAGATGAAAGAGTCAACGTTTTCATTGCCAGAGAAGAAGCAAATAAGAGAGATATACGAAATCTTTTCACAAAGATTGAGGATTCGAATATTGCAGTCTCTATATTCTCCAAGAGATATGCAGAGTCTGAGATGTGTTTGAACGAGCTTCAAAAGATGCATGAGCATACAGAGAAAGGCAATCTCGTCGTGATTCCTGTCTTCTATGATGTGACCACGAGTGATGTGAAGAATCTCGGTGGTGAATTTGGTAATCATTTTAAGAAAATGAAAGAGAAATACAGAAATGATCCTCTGAAGCTCATGAAGTGGGAGGATTCATTGAGTTCAATTGCAGAGAAGACCGGTTTAACCTCTGACGAACATGGGTAAATAATATTTTTGGATTTGTGAGCAAATTTTAGAAGAAAAAGTTAAACAGACTACTTGTTTGGGCTCATCCAATGCTTTTAATCTCATTTATGTTTGTGCAGAATAGGTTTAGGTCTTGTCAGGGCAATCGTTAAGTTGGTTAAGAGTGAGCTAACGGACTCATCAGAAACAGAGAATATGACGAATGTACAGAGAAGGTTAACTACTCAAAGGAAAGTGTCTCTTTACAAGTATGAACTCAAAATCGAATTGAAGAAGGCAAAAAAGTTTCTACAAAAAAACTCACTGATTTGGGAAATGAAGCCTAAATTGTCAGATTTTATTGTTCTTCTTCTACTGAAATTTAGTTCCTGAGCAGTTGCGTGTTTACGACATAAGAAAGATCTAGTTGGACGATATTAGGGTGCTGACTGTTCTCAGACTCCGGCGACTCGAAATATCGACGGTGAGCTCCACACTGATATGTGTGCATTTTACCACATTTTAGGGGCATTATTTAGCATGTTTTGCATTCATACTTGCATTATTATCATTGTTTTAGGTTATATTAGGCATAATTTGCATACTTAGTGTTGGGCATTGCATACATTGCATAAAAGGTATTTTTAGGCACTTTTTGGAGCTTATCATGGAGTATTTCGGATTACAAGAATACCAATAAGGAATCGTCTGGCCTAAAGTTGAAGTTCAGGATGTGATCTAGAAGATTTGGCACTCGAGTCTGACACTCGAGCATGACACTCGACCATCACTTGGTCGAGTGGTTCTTCGCACCAGAATGTTGACTTTTTCACCGGAGTTGACTTCTTGGGCTTCTTTGTGAAAAAGGCCCATCAATACCCACTTCTGCAAGCCCAATAACATTT
>JAKUCM010006883.1:0-53317 GCA_023374145.1 Lepidium sativum | reverse complement strand
TATAGTCAGCCGATTGACAAATAGATCTCTCTGAAGTACTTCATCCCAAACTGCTCCAACGTGCAATGCTTCGATGGCTATATCGTTGTTGACCTTGGCCTTAGTCCTTATTTTTTTTGAAGCAACCGAGATACGACTTCAGTTTTTCGTCGTGCTTTTGTCATAGTTTACGCAATTCTAGCACCAAAGTGTTATGTTAACAAATATGGAATATTGCTTCATGAACAACTCGACGAGTTATATGAAGCTTGTGATAGGTTCAGCTTGCAACTTGGTAAACCACACGAGGACATCACAGGTCAAATTCTCCAGAAAGAGTTGACAAAATGCGGCATCTTCTAGATAAGGGCTATAGTACGCGCCTTCCATCATCACACTGAAGGCACTCATGAACTCTAATGGGTACGTTGTCCTGTCATACTAAGGACAACGGTGTCTTGGACCACGGTTTACCAAGATCCTTCTCAAATGGTGCAAAAATGAAGAGTTTCTCTCTTGGGTTAGGATTCTCCCGATTTTCGGTGTTGTGCTAGTTGCTTGGTGAAACTCTAAGCATATGTCACTTATCATCCCGTAAAAGGTTACATCATCTACCATTGTTGGATTCTGCCGAGATACATGTGTTAGATCTATCTCTTGTGCATTTGTTACCAAAGAGCTCGGTGGACTCCCGAATAGGTTCTTTTGAACATTGAATAGTGCATGTGCGTGGCTTCTGATGCATGTTGTTCATATTGGATTTTTGCTCGAGTCGATCAAGGCGTTCCTTACACCTTTGCTCCACCGCTTTTTGCATCATGACGGCCAATGAGGGGAGCTCACTTGGAGATACTAGCATAACTTTTGGGTTCGTTGTTTCCTTTTGATGCACTCCTTGCGATGGGTGATGATTCATACCCTGAGGCTCATTAACCGGGTCCCGAGACAGACCGATAGCTAGCCTTTTGATCGAGTTTCTTCCAGACATTGCTCCAGAGAACTTTTCTCCTTGCTACTGTGTTATGAATCCATCGATATCTTCCCCACAGACGGCACCAATTGTTTGAATAGGATCTAGCACAAAGGTTCTATCTCCAACTTTTAGATTTAAGAGGGAAAATGGGTAAGGATTCTGATCAAATAAGTAGACAAAGAAAATAGTCTGAAAATAAATATTGAAGTGATTGTATTGCTTGTGTGTGAATGATGAAAATGTCGTCCTTAATTTGGAGATCTTTGCCCCTATTTATAGCTTACAAGGTCGGTTAAAATACATTTCAGTTAAGATACAAAATTATCTAAAAGATTTTTATGAGATTCGCGAAAATATTCCAAAATCGGATTAGAAATATTACCATTTATTTCCAGGTGATATGTCTGCCGAGATCATTCGTTCTATAGATACAACGACTCACCGAGAAGGACACTTGCCCGGCTTGGATACCGAGTTCTTCCTTTCCTCATATAGTATGATTCGCCGAGAGTAAACTCGCCTAATTGATTGTCGAGACGAAAACTTTTATGATCTTCGCCGAGTTCATGCCTTGAGATCAGTAGTATTTATTGCTCGTAGACGAAAGTGGTATCTTTGATCTACCTCCAACATATACTTGCATCACAAGCTAATCAAGTATGTTATATACGTTATCGTCAACTAAAAAAAAATAACCCTTGGATGACAGTTACTCAGATAAATCCAAGAGGACGGGTATAATATGGTAGATAATGATCCCTTGCAGCAAATATCAACTAGCTATCATAATGTCATTGATAATTCCATTGAAAATGCAACTTTAATTCAAAACATCAAGTATTAGACAATATATTGGAAGTTTCAGAAGATGATTTTGGAGATTTTGAGATGTCTAGTGAATCAGCATCTTCTAAATATTCATCCGATTTTAGATAAATATTTATTTAAATAAACTAGGGGTAATACCGGCTACATCCGGTGTTTGTTTAATACAACATTTTCAAAAAGATTATTTAATTATAATGACCATAAATTGCTGAAATCACAAAATGCTCCACATAAACATAGAGATGGTAATCTTGGAAACGTGAGGAAACAAAATTGGATGTTTAAATTTTATTACTTCAAGATTTCGTTGACTATTCCTGCTCATGTAAGGTTGAATTTCATACTGTTCCAGCTCATGTTACGTTGCAAATACAGAGCAAGTTAAAATTATGGTGAAACATTTTATCGAGCTGTAGCCAACATAATTAAGGGCGTTATAAAGATTCCACTAAAAAATCTCAAACCTGATCTATGAGAGGGTTTAGGAGTCATTTCCTGGATATAAAATAATTGAAGTCTTAGATAATATAATTTTAACATTCCAGGGAACAACAATAAAATGGAAACTTCCAAAATGTACCAAAATCAATCGTATTAACACATTTTATGGACCATGTTATGGAAATATATTTTTGCCCAAAAATTTTGTGGACCACATTTTGGTAAAAAATAATTTGAACAAAACTTTTTTTGACTATGTTACGATGAAATATTTTTGACCATGTTTTTGGTAAAATAATTTTTGACCAAAAATAATTTTGATCATATTTTTCTAAACAATTTTGATCACTTGTATTGGTCATAATTTATTAACAATTATTTGAATATTATGGTCAATAATTTATGATTTATTTTTTACCAATTTTTTTGTCAATATTTTTTTGACCATTTATTTTGGTCATAAATCTATGACATTTTTTGTCAAAAGATTTTGACAATTTTTTGACCAAGTTGAATTTGCCATAAAACATTTTTGACCACTCAGTTTTGGTAAAAAAAATTGTCAAAAATAGTATTTGTAGAACACTATTATAATAGTCAAATATTTTATGTTATCTCGTACTGAAAGGAATATTCTATTTTAAGATTCGATCAAGACCATATAGGCATCAGTATATAGGAAAGAGACCAACACTGCAGATAAGCTTGACCAGGCAAAAACAAAGAAAGAAAATCCAAAGATTTGCCAACAGAGTTCTATTGCAAATGCTTATACTTATCGAGTTTCAATCTAACTTAAAGATGTAAATTATGATCAACAAACACAAAAAATAATAATAAATTCTTCTTTTATTAACTCAACAAAAGGGAAATAACTCAAACCCTTACAATTCCACAAATCTCTCAACTAAATAAATCTAATGTATCTATCTCTTATATATACTTATCAACAAAAACAAATCTAATAAGGAAAAGATATAGTCATTAAACCAAACCAATAAACAAAACTAAACCAAACATAACTTGGTTCTCAAATTATCTCAAGCTTATCCAACATTCTTCCCCTTAAGTTTGAGATCACTAATGTCCACAACTCAAATAAGTTCTCTTATCTCTTTAAAGCGTAGTCTTCCAAGTGCTTTAGTCAAAATGTCGGCTCTTTGTTCACTCCCGGGTACATGTTCCATCTCCACTTGTTCATTCTCAACACATTCTCTTATAAAATGATATCTCGTATGTATGTGTTTGCTATGTCCATGGAACACTGGATTCTTTGAGAGTGCTATGGCTGATTTGTTGTCCACTCTTAACACGGTTTTATCGTGAACCTCTCCAATAGCTTCTCCGAGCAACTCTTGCAGCCAAATAGCTTGCTTTGCGGCCTCCGTTGCTGCCATAATAGCAAAATAGTGCAACGGTTTCCTGTTTTTGTGAATACCAAGTTATAGGACAATTGTTTAAGTAGAATACATGACCCGTAGTGCTTTTCCCGTCATCCATATCCACATTATGAGAGCTATCACTATACCCAATCAGTTTAACTCGATCTTCTTGTTGGAACACCAAACCGAGTTTTGTTGTACCCCACAAGTACCTCAAAATCTGCTTCAAAGCCACACCATGTGATTCCTTAGGGTTATGCATATATCTACTTAGCACTCCAACACTATATGACAAATCTGGTCGCGTATGTAACAAGTATCTAAGACAGCCAATGCTTCTTCTATACTCCGTAGCGTCAATGCTCCTTTCTTTGTCCGATTTATTAAGCTTTAGATTCATCTACATAGGAACATGACACATATTACAACCATCCATGTGTGTCTCGGTCAGAATTTTCTTTGCATATCTCTCTTGGTTTAGTATAATACATCCCTCAAGTTGATGTACCTCAATGCCGAGATAAAAGGTTAGTTTACCAAGGTCACTCATCTCAAAGCTTCTTGCCATCTCCTTTTTGAACTCTAGTACTAACTTCAAAACCGAACTTGTAACTAGGAGATCATCGACATAAACGACAACCATGATAGTATGTCCATCTTCTTTCTTCCGATAGAGTGATGGCTCCTTTGAGCATCTATGAAACTTCAACTTACACAGTACTTTATTCAGCTTGTCATTCCACACTCTTGGTGCTTGTTTCAGTCCATAGAGTGCCTTACTCAATTTATAGACATTTCTCTCGTTCCCTATAACTTCAAAACCCTCCGGCTGTACTACATAGACTTCTTCCTTCAAGTCTCCATGTAGAAAAGCTGTTTTTACGTCAAGATGATGAATCTCCCAGCCCTTTGAAGCTGCTAAAGCAATAATGAGACGGATTTTCTCAATTCGTGCTATGGGTGCGAAGACTTCATCATAATCAATACCTTGTTTTTGAACGTATCCCTTTGCTACCAGCCTTGCCTTGTACTTATTAATACTCCCATCAGAATTTCTCTTGATTTTAAACACCCACTTCAAACCAATCGGTTTACAACCAATAGGGAGATCAACCAACTTCCAGGTTCGATTTTTTTTAATAGAAAGAATCTCATCTTCACAAGCATCTATCCAAACCTTAAATTGTTTAGCCTCACTAAAACACCAAGGTTCATCATTTATTGCAAGTAAAAGCCGTTCACCTTCTAGTTCCGCCAAATAAAGTTCATAGTCACTTAAGTATCTGAGCGTTACCTTGGATCGGGAAGATCTTCTCGGACATGGCTCGTTGTCCTCCTCATCTTCCGTGGCTTCTCATTCGTCCACCTCTACTTCGGCATCAACCGTGATTCCTCGGGAGTCCGAGGTAGAACTCAAAATAGGAACCGCTCCCCATCCGTGATGCCTTGATCTTCCGAGGTTGGAACGCGTCCCTCGGTCTCTCTCGATGATTTTTCTCCTTCCCATTTCGTCTCTATTTCAAACGTACCATACCCATCATTCACTTCCAAGTTGTTTGTGTCCCAAGTCCATGGTTTTTCTTCATCAAACACAACATCTCGACTTACTACAATTTTCTTTGTAGTCGGGTTAAGCATCCTATATGCCTTAGAACCTGGTTCGATTCCCAAATGTACCAATACTTTTAATCTATCATCAAGCTTCCTACGGCCAGCTTTCTCAGTTCCCACGTACGAGACACATCCAAATACCCTTAGATGTTCGAGATTAGGCTTTCTTCTTTTAAACACTTCATAGAGAGTTCTATCTACTAACGACCTTGTAACTACTCTATTTATGAAAGTATCATGTTGAACTGCTTCTCCCCACAACTCAAGTGGCATATTCATGTGTTTCAACATGCTCCACATCATCTCCAATAAGTTCTATTTCGTCTCTCGACTACTCCGTTTTGTTGCGGTGAATATGGAGCTGTCAAATATCTTTGTATTCCGTGTTTATTACAAAAACTTTGAAACTCGAGAGACATGAATTCTTCTCCCCTATCTGTCGTCAAGGTTCTAATCACTTCTCTTGATTCTTGCTCGGCCATATTCTTGAAACTTTTAAACTTCTCAAAAGCTTCACTTTTCTCCCTAAGCAAAATCGTCCACATATAGCGTGAGTAATCATCAATAAGGACTAACACATACCTCTTATGTTCCGGAGTATTGGGTGTAATGGGTCCACAAAGATCTCCATGTATTAATTTAAGAGGTGTTGTGGCTCGAAAACTAGTTGCTTGTGGGAACGATTTTCTTGTTTGTTTCCCACGAAAACACGAGACACACAACTCCTTTTCTACGTTAAACTTTGGTAGACCATCTACCAGCTCTTTGTTAACCATAGATTTCATAGTTTCCGTGTTTATATGTTCTAACCGAGCATGCCATCTCACGGATTCCTTCGAACACACTAAGTGTAGTTGCTCCACGACTTTAGCTTCTAACACAACCTTATAAAGTCGATTCCTTGAAAGAGTTGTGCTTACTAACACTTGACCTAGACGATCATACACCACCAACAAGTCCTTCTTCATTTTAACTTCACAGCCCGATTATGTTGCTTGACCGAGGCTAATGATATTACTTTTCAACTTAGGAATGTAATTGACATGATGAAGAAGCTTTACTTCTTTGTTCTTAATTATGAAACTAATAGATCCCCGTCCTTCAATATCAATTCGTGAGTCATCCCCGAACTTAACCTTACCGATTATACTCTCATCAATGGACACAACAAACTCATGTTTCCACACATGTGATTACTAGCCCCATTATCGAGATACCAAGCTTCTTTTGAATCCTGATTTTCTACAAACGAGCTAGGGTTTACTTTGTTCTCATTCAAGAATACTACTTCATGCATCATCAACACATCAGCCTTTTGTGTGTCATCGCCACTTACCTCCTCGGTTTCTTGCATTTTCAGCAAACGATCCGGACAATTCACCGTGTAATGTCCTTTCTTATCGCACTTAAAGCAAGTTATGCTTGATTCAAGTTTAAGTAAACGGTCAGGGCAGTTTGAAGCATAGTGTCCTTTCTTCTCACACCTAAAATACGTGACCCTATTTTCTCGTTCTTTCTCGCTCCATTGACGATTCTGGTCCGTACCGAATCGTCCTCGTCCTCTTCCTCTTCCACCAGACCTACCGCCTCTTCCTCTTCCACGACTACTACCATTACATTATTCATGAGCATACATTAGCTTGTCTTGCTCCTCTTGTTCATCGTCCTCACCACCAATCCTTTCTTCATATGCTTTCAATCTCCCAACAATGTCCTCAAAGCTTGTTGTCTTTAGATCAAGAACTTGTTCTAAAGAAGCAACAATGTGTATATATCTTGTCCGTGGTAAACTCTTCAAAAATTTCTTTACAAGTTTGGTTTCTTCAATTGTTTCACCAAGTGAAGAAGTCTTAGATGCAATTTCTGAAAGTTTTCCCACGAAAGAATCGATTGTATCCGATTATTTCATTCTAAGCCGATCAAATTCTGCCATTAGAGTTTGAAGCCTAGCTTCTTTGACACGTTCAGCTCCAACATATCTAGTTTTAATTGCCTCCCACACAGATTTCGCTTGGTCTAGCTCTCCTACTTGCAAAATCGAAGATTCGGGAATCGTCTCTCTCTCTCTTTTTTTTTTTTTTTTTTTTTTTTTTTTTTTTTTTTTTTTTTTTTTTTTTTTTTTTTTTTTTTTTTTTTTTTTTTTTTTTTTTGTCATTCTTATAGCCCACACCGTGTAATTATCTTTTGTGAGCATAGGACACTTGATTTGCGAAGAGCCTCCTCCAACCTTCATCGTGAATGAGCCTTCACCACTCGTGTTTTCTCCTTCGACCTCAACCTTCTTTCCATCCTTAGCCATGTTCTTTCACTAGCTCTGATACCAAATATTGAGTTTCAATCTAGCTTAAAGATGTAAATTATGATCGACAAACGCAAAAAATAATAAGAAGTCCTTCTCTTATTAACTCAACAAAAGGGAAGTAACTCAAACCCTTACAATCCCACAAATCTCTCAACTAAATAAATCTAATGCATTTATCTCTTATATATACTTATCAACAAAACCAAATCTAATAAGAAAAAGATATAGTCATTAAACCAAACCAATAAACAAAACTAAACCAAACATAACTTGGTTCTCAAGTTATCTCAAGCTTAACCAACAATACTCACCTGCGAGAGGGGGATTCTCTAAGTGATATTGGTCGTGGCTCTGGATTCTGCAATTCATGTAGGATTAGGAAGGATAAAAAGGAAAGTCCAAGATCAAACTTAATGTTTCAAAGACAGACTTTTTCCCCAATAGGATTGAGTATTCTACTGAGGATATGTTATAAAATGACTATAGCATCGTATGGTCATGGAATGTATGCCTTTCTTCAAGAGCCAACAGAGACTTAGCTCTCATTGCTCGAATTGTGCCAAAATAGAACAGACTCCGATCTTATGTTAATGGTGGTGATTTATCATGGCTTCATTTCCTCCTAAGGCCTTGAAAGATCTGTTGATATTTTGTAGTTCATAGGAATTATATTGTTAGTCCAAATGGAGATTGAGCAGGTCTAGTCGAGCTCATCTGTCAGAAAGCTCTCTATGTTGCGGGTCTGAGTGCCTAAGTTCTTTGGGAAGTCTCTTTTATATTCCAAAAGTCTGGAGGTTCTTCTCCATATTTATTGTTGACGTATCAGGTGAATGAAAAAAAAATCTAGTACTAATAAAAGTTATAAAAGTACAACTTTCTTACTTTCTTTTCTCACCTCTTGGTAGCCATGTAACTAAATATACGTAGATGAATCACTATGTTAAGTTGCTTAGGAGTCTTTACCATAGGGTAATAATATACAAGTCATTCTCACTTTGTACTTAGTTTAGAAGTGCACCAATTAGTAGGACGTTTCTTTATTTTTATTTAAACGCTTCGTTATTTTTATTTAAGTTTCAGACTACATGTTGTTTTTGTTTAGAACTACATGTTTTATTTTAGGGTTATATTTAAACCCAAGAACGTTGCTGTAAACTTCAGAGTTGAATGATTGCAAACACTTTTCTTCTGAAAACGAGTTCTTCTCTCAATTTCGGATTCCTTGAACACGTTCTTCGAATATGGGCTTTCATAACACGTTGTGAATTTGAATCCCTACTACCTATTCACCATTACATTTTCTCCTTCATCAATCCATCAGTTCTATCGTCTCTCAAAGAGTTTGCCATCGTATCTCAGAAACCCCTTAATCAAATCCGCTCAAAACTCATCACCGTGTTTCTCACACTCCAATCTATCCGCTGCTCAAGTTTCATTCGATTCCGAGTACTTCAGAGCTCTATCCTAAGGAGGATCACATCAAGTGGTATTAGAGCCAGCTCTGAACACAGGCTGAGCAAACCCTAAATGGCTGAGCAAACCCTAAACCCTTTTCTCACTCTTGTTATTTACAAATCCATGTTACAATAGGGTTTTGTTTTAGTTTGTTTTCTTGTTAGATTTAGGATTATGGTTTTCATTTATTCCTGATTGCTTTAGGATTAGGGTTTTTTCGTTTATTCCTTATTGCTTTAGGATTAGGGTTTTTCGTTTATTCATGCTTGCTTTGGATTAGGGTTTTAATAATTCCTGATTAGTTTAGGATTAGTTTAGAAATTCTACTCCTAGTAGGATTAGGAAATTTTTTCGTTAGTTTAGGCTTTTATTTCCTTGTTTTTAGAATTTTGTTACTGTGAGTTTAGTTCGAATTTTTCAGGTTTCCGTGGAGCTTTCAGCTGAAGCTATGGAAGCTTTGAACAGAGTTATGAGTCAGCAAATCAAAGAGGTGAATTAGTCTATTGCCACTCAGCTTACTCAGCAAATAGAGCAGCTCAACAGCAAATTTGAGGACCGATTCAAAGACCTATTGAAAGAGCATAGTGCTTCAGAAACTTCAGAACCACCTAGCTCCAATGAAGCTATCCGCCTCGCCAAGGGTAAAGCACACGTGGGAGGACCTTCTAGACAGCTACGCAGAACCATCAAATCGCCCATCAGAGGAGAAACGCTAAGGGTTCAAGGAGAGCACAGTATCGCCCACACCATGTTGCTGGACATAGGATTTATGTGGAATCAGATGTGAGCATTCATAAGAAGGTGAAAGATCAGATTATAGTCGTGAAACGTTAAGGAGACCTAGATTATGATCCCTTGAGACAGCAGCTGAATCATATCAAGATTCAATTTCCTCCTTTCCATGGTACTAATGACGCAAAAGCTTACCTTGATTGGGAGAGGAAGATGGAATCGTATTTTTTGGTTCAAGGGACATATGAGCTTAATAAGGTGAAGATAGCTATATCTGAATTCAATGGCTATGCACTCTTGTGGTGGGAAAAAATGAGACTCATGAGAGATCGACATAGAGAGCCTTCAATCACTACTTGGGATCAGCTTACTGCACACATGAGGAAAAAGTTTGTTTCTGCACACTATCAGCGTGAGATTCTTAGGAAGCTTAGACGTCTCACTCAAGGAACTAAATCATTTAGAGACTACTATGAGGAGCTGGAAACGTTAATTATCAGGGTTGATGTGAGAGAAAGTGAAGACATGGTGATGTCTAGGTTTCTTGGGGGACTTAACAGAGAGCTTCAGGATAAACTAGAGCTGCAGAACTATGAAGATGTGCAAGAGATGGTCCATAAGGCAGAGTTGATTGAGTCGCAGCTCAAGAGGAGAATTGGCAGATCCACTTTCACTTCCAACATTCCAAAACCGAGAGAGTTCAACAAACCAGCCTCATTCAAGGACATCAAACCAGCGACAACAACAAATAAAGAAGAGGTTAAAACCGAGTTTAAACCCAGAAGTAGATCTTCAACTAGCAGCATCAGGTGTTTTAAATGTCAAGGAATGGGACATTACTCCAGAGATTGTCCTAACAAGAAAATATTTCTGCTGAAAGAAAGAGGAGAGATTGTACCTCAAGATAGTTCAGAAAGCAAAACAGAAGTTGATTTAGAGGAAGAAGAAGAACCAGCAGCAGTTGGAGAGATGTTAGTACCACGCAGAACTTTGAGTGTTCAGATTCATCCAGATGATAGGGGACAGCGTGAGAATCTCTTCCACACCAGATGTGTAGTTCAAGATAAGGTTTGCACCTTGATTGTTGATGGAGGCAGCTGCACCAATGCCGCCAGTGAGGAGATGGTGAAGAAGCTTAATCTTAAGAATACTTCACATCCAAGACCGTATCAGCTGCAGTGGTTAGACAACAAAGGAGCTATAACAGTTTCTCAGCAAGTACTCATCAAGTTGGTGATTGGAAAGTATGAAGATGAGTTGCTTTGTGATGTGGTTCCTATGAAGAGTAGTCACATTTTGTTGTGAAGGTCGTGGCAATATGACAGGCGAGTTCTTCATGATGGCTACACCAACAAGCAGATGTTTGAGTTTAAGGGACGCAAGATCACTCTTCTACCCCTCACACCAGGTGAAATCTACAAGGATCAGCAGCATATGAACCGCAAGGATAAGGAGAAAGTGTCTAAGAGCTTGTACATCAGTAACAGCAAGTTCAACAAGCTTTTTGATCTAGAGATAACTACCTTTATGTCCATTTATAAGGAGCCATTGGCGAGTACAAAACCAGCGGAAGAACTTCCTCATGGGGTGACTCAGATTATTGAGGAGTATAAGGACGTTTTTCCAGAGGAGATACCATCAGGTTTGCCTTCAATTCATGGGATTGAGCATCAGATTGGCATAGTTCCGGGTTCAGTTTTGCCAAATAAACCCGCCTACAGAACTAACCTCGTGGAGACAAAGGAGCTTCAGAAGCAAGTAGAGGAGCTGATGAGTAAGGGCTATATTCGTGAGAGTTTAAGCCCATGTGTTGTACCAGTCTTGTTAGTGCCTAACAAAGATGGGTCATGGAGGATGTGTGTAGACTGCAGAGCTATCAACAACATCACAGTGAAGTACAGACATCCGATTCCAAGACTTAATGACATGCTAGATGAGTTATGTGGATCCACCATCTTCTCCAAAATTGATTTGAAGAGTGGTTATCATCAGATCAGAATGAAGGAAGGTGATGAGTGGAAGACTGCATTCAAGACCAAGCAAGGGTTATATGAGTGGCTGGTAATGCCGTTTGGTCTCACCAATGCTCCCAGCATGTTCATGCGTCTCATGAATCACACTCTCAGACCGTTCATTGGGTTGTTTGTAGTAATCTACTTTCATGATATATTCATCTACAGCAAAGGTTTAGGAGAGCATTTAGAGCACATCAACAGGGTTCTAGATGTTCTTTGCTCTCAATCTCTTTTTGCTAATTACTCTAAGTGTTCATTCTGTACTACTGAGGTTATTTTTCTAGGTTTTATTGTTAGTGCAGATGGAGTTAGAATAGATGATGAAAAGATCCAGGCAATCAAGAATTGGCCTATGCCTAAGAATGTTGGAGAAGTCAGAAGCTTTCATGGACTTGCTGGATTTTAAAGGCGATTTATTCAGAACTTCAGCACCATAGCAGCACCATTAACAGAAGTAATCAAGAAGGAAGTTGGATTCAGATGGGAAGAAGCACAAGAGCAGGCGTTTTCAGCCTTGTAAGAGAAGCTTATCAATGCCCCACATTTAAAATATTTGAAATTGAATGTGATGCCTCAGGAGTTGGCATTGGAGCTGTTTTGATGCAGGATAGGAAACCAGTTGCATACTTCAGTGAGAAGCTAGAAGGATCCACCAGCAACTACCCAACCTATGACAAGGTGTTGTATGCATTGGTTAGAGCACTTCAAATATGGCAGCATTATTTGTGGCCTAAGGAGTTCGTCATTCACACCGATCATGAGTCCCTCAAGTACTTGAAAGGACAGCAAAAGATCAACAAGAGACACGCCAGATGGATGGAGTTTATTGAGACATTTTCCTACGTTGTTAATTACAAGAAAGGTAAGGATAATGTAGTCGCATATGCATTATCCAGAAGGTACTCTCTAATCTCTACTTTAACTTCAAAGTTAAATGGTTTTGAGCACATTGTAGAGCTTTATGAGACTGACATTGATTTTGCTGAGAGCTATGGTAAATGCCATAAGTTTGCTTGTGATAAGTATTTTAGACAGGATGGCTATTTATTCTACAACAATTGAGTGTGCATACCAAGAGGATCCATCCGAGAACTATTGGTTAGAGAAGCTCATGGTGGCGGATTGGCTGGTCATTTTGGAGTTTCAAAGACCTTACTTGGATTGCAAGATCACTTCTATTAGCCTAACATGAAGTCAGACGTTGAGAAGGTTTTTTCTAGATGTGTTGTATGCAAAATGGCAAAGAGTAAGGTGCAGCCTCACGGTTTAAACACACCTCTCTCTATCTCTTCTCAGCCTTGGACTCATATTTCCATGGATTTCATGCTTGGCTTACCTCGAACCAGAAATGGTAGAGATTCTATTTTTGTAGTTGTTGACAGGTTCAGCAAGATGGCACACTTTATAGCTAGTCACAAGACCGATGATGCTGTTAGTGTAGCTACCTTGTTTTTCAGGGAGATAGTTCGCTTGCATGGAATGCCTCAAGTGATAGTTTCAGATCGAGATACCAAGTTCTTAGGACATTTTTGTAGGACTTTATAGGCTAAACTAGGAACTAAGTTCACGTTTTCAACAAGTTTTCACCCTCAAACTGGTGGTTAAACCGAGGTGGTGAACAGGACGTTGTCTACACTTCTCAGAGTGTTGGTTAGAAGCAACATAAAGTCATGGGAAGAATGCTTACCACACGTTGAGTTTGCCTACAATCACGCTAAGCATTCTTCCACTCTCTTTTATCCCTTTGAAATCGTTTATGGCTTTAATCCTCAATCACCTCTAGACTTGGTCCCTTTGCCTTTAAGTGCGAAATGTAGTTTAAATTGAAAAGAAAAGGCTGAACAGGTGAGGAAGATACACGCCAAAGCTAAGGAGAATATAGAGAAGAAGACAGAGCAATATGAGAAGTATGCAAACAAGGGCCGGAAGGAGCTGATATTTGAAGAAGGAGATTTGGTGTGTATTCACCTAAGGAAATATTGATTTCCAGAAGAGAGGAAGAGCAAGCTTCAGCCACGAGTTGATGGACCATTTGAAGTCGTGAGGAGGATCAACAACAACGCCTATCAGATTGATCTCCAAGGTAAGTACAACATATCTCCAACGTTCAATGTTTCTGACTTGCTTCCATATGTTGCAAATTCGGATTTGAGGACAAATCCTTTTGAAGAGGGAGAGGATGATGTGATCATGAGCAGTACATAAGCTAAGGAACCGGAGCTGGTAGGACCAATCACACGTTCGAGAGCTAAGGAGTTGGCTAAGGAAGCTCACTCGCTCATTGCTGAAGGATCATTCTCGTCACCAGCTATGCAAGTCTTCAATATCTACACTTTGAAGACTTCACCCGGTAATGATAACTAAGTAACTTAAAGTGAGGAGTCTGTACTCTTTTTCCCATAGTTGAGTTTTGTCCCAATTGGGTTTTCTCAGCATGGTTTTTAATGAGGGAGATGAATCACTATGTTGAGTTGCTTAGGAGTCTTTGCCATAGGTCAATAATGTACAAGTCATTCTGACTTTGTACTTAGTTTATATAGAAGTGCACCAATTAGTGGGACGCTTCATTGTTTTTATTTAAGCGCTTCATTGTTTTTATTTAAGTTTCAGACTATATGTTATTTTTGTTTAGAACTACATGTTGTTTTGTTTTAGAGTTATATTTAAACCCAACGTTGTTGTAAACTTCATAGTTGAATGATTGCAAACACTTTTCTTCTGAAAATGAGTTCTTCTCTCAGTTTCTGATTCCTTGAACATCTATACTAATAAAAGCAAGGTTTTGAGACCTCTTAAACCATCCACATCAGATTGTTTAATCTCTTCTAATGATGCCATGTCAGCATAAATTTCCTAAAACAATTCTTAAAAAACTCACTTATTGACTCACCTTTTAAACATCCCACACTCTACATTTAAGCGTTAATTTTATTAAAAATCGATGGAAACTAAATGAGCATTAATCCAAAATATATTTAAAAGTGATAAATGTTACTGAAATTAATCAGAAAAGTTTCTCTTCCAATTTTCTAACGTTCCCTACTGCAAGCGGGTTTTGAAAATTGTTTGATTGATTTTAACATTTATAGCTTTCATATTTGTTCGTTTAATTATTACCTTACTATGAGTTTTCACAGTGATCCAAACGAAACAACAACGGAGAATAACCAAAAAAGAAGTAAAAAATCATAATTCACTGGCTAAATTTTACAAATTACATGTTTTTAGTGACCAATTTATATTAGTCCCAAAAACATGACTACCTTATAAGTTCTTTAATCCGTCATCTATTAAGAAAGGTAACATCATTTACTTCCTATAAATCACAAAAGAAATTGTTAAAAGTTTCGTAAAAACACTTTTACATTGACATGTCATTGAATTTTTTGTGCTAATGCTTCAGAATATTTTTTATATTAAAATTATTATATTATCTTTATATTGTTAAACAACTAAGGTACAATAGATATATTATTTGATATATGAATACAAGCAAAGCAAAAATATCTATTAAAATGATATTGAAAATAGAAAACGATAGTATGATTTATGAATCAAAATCACAAACATAGAGAATTTAAAAGAAACAAAAGAATATGAATATATGACCAATGCTCACAACTATCTCGAATGTACAATTACAGAATTTTAGCTTTTGATTTTGTATGTTTTGGTCTCTTTTTGATGTGCTTTTCCTTTTTCAAGCTCATTTTGTTTTAAATATTTTTTGTCCTTATAATTTTTCTAAGCTTTTTAATACGTACAAGGAGAATATTAAAGGCATTGAATTTCTACTCTTTGACTCCAAGGTGTAGATAATGTGTTGATAAAGATATTGCATGAAACAAAAGGATTTATTTTAAGGTAAGATGAACTATATTTATCTTTTTTTTTTACATATTTGAAAAACCTAAATTGAATATGAACCGAGTCAAAGAAAAAACTTAAATAGGTTTCTTTAAAATAAAATTTCTTTAGAATAAAAAATTTTCATATTGTATTATATAATCAATTAGGTTATATAGCATAATTTAGTTATTATATATTTGGAAAAATAATAATATTAAACCGTTTATTATATATCTAGATTTTGTCATTCATAAATCAAAACCCTCTAATTACCTGAAACTGAACCTTCTTCTTCGTTCAATTCTTCATCTCTTTTTATTAACTAAATCTATTTCGATTTTGTTAAAAAAATCTTTGAAAATAAAGGTTTTGTTTTAAATTTTAAATATATTTATGGATCAAAGACTAAATAACATGTAACTTAATCTTCTTTATTTGAATTCAAAAGATGTTTGATTGTCCATATTACACGTCGGTTGATTTACAGTGATGAAGTTGTTTAATCTTCTATTGAAACTATACATATTCACCACTATTGAATGTCCATAGTTACTTTTTATTATTATTTTTTATACTATCCAAAATAATTGGGTTGAATATCTTATATACATGTCATTTTTCCGTTTAGTTAATCCAACTAATAATTCTGATATCTAGAATTTGTTCCTTTTCTCTTAATTTAGACAAACTATAAAAGGATTTGAGGTTATTGTATCTTATCGATATAATTATTCGAAAAGAATAACATCTTATGCAATTTGGATATTTCAATGACATAATTTGATAAATAAATACTACTTCATAAAAGATATATTTTTAAATTGTTCTTCAGATAATATTATAAGTATGGTCTTCAAATAATTTCACACATGTACTTTTGATCTTTAAATAATAAATAAAGTCTGCTTCATAACTATAACTCATAACTGAAAAATTGCACTATCTGTCTTCAACATTCAAAGGACGAGATGCCATTAATTATCTAGCGTGTAACCACATCTACCACCATGATTGAATAATAAGTTGGCTTAACGCAAATAAAAATTGTCCAATATATAGGGCAACATATCTTTAATTTTACAATTCCAAATAATAATAAAATTATCCCTTTCTGACTTACATACATTTTATTCCAGAAATACAACACAAATCACAAAATTTGACAAGTTACCCAACAAATAAACTACATATAAATGTTTCTAAATCAAAAACCGGGCGTAGCCCGGTCAATCCCCTAGTGTTCTTAGAATCCGGGCTTTCATAACATGTTGTAAATTTGAATCCCTACTACCTATTCACCATCACGTTTTCTCCTTCATCAATCCATCAATTCTATCGTCTCTCAAAGAGTTTGCCATCGTATCTCAGAAACCCCTCAATCACTCAAAACTCATCACCGTGTTTCTCACACTCTAATCTATCCGCTGCTCAAGATTCATTCAATTCCAAGTACTTTAGCCATGATTTTTAGAGCTCTATCCTAGGGAGTATCACATCAAAAACGGATACGGATAGGTATAGTAAAATTGAAGATGTGATGGATATGAATAATACAGATTTCGAGCCAGGATATCTGTTGGTTTTGAGCCTCATAAACAAAAGTGTCACGGAATTAAAGAATAAAAAGAAGAGATCTGAGAAAGAGGAGTAAAGAAGAAACACCATTGTTTTCTCATTAAGCTTTTCTTTTACACAATTTTCTCTTTTATAATGGAAAATACTTAAAGAAAGAGAAGGATGAGAGTGACCCAATAAGAGGGGACCACCAATGGTCATGTTGACCATTGGGACCACATTCCCTTAGGACCACTTCTCTCGTTGGGATATATAGGACATGTGACCATTTTCTGCTTTGTATCATGGGTGAGATCACAAGGGACTCCAGCGCCCCTGCTCTCCAGCGCCCCTCCGCTCCAGCACCCCTCCGCTCCAGCGCCCGTGCGCTCCTGAGCACATGCGCCCTCGCGCTCCCGCTTCTCCGCTCTCAAACTCAATTCGGGTAAGATGACCCGAATGATGGATAAATGTCATAAGGCCTCTTGGATAGGGATAAATGTGGTCTGGTGAGGATGATTGACCAATATTCCCCCTCTAGCTAAGCTGCAATAGAATGAAGACTTAGCTTGGAAAACCCAAAGCATACACCTTGGTAACAACCTTAGTAAAGAAAACCCAGTGGGACAAAATCTTACCAAAAGAAAAAGAGCATGTACACTTTGAGTTTAGAGGACCTGATGTCAAGTGCGGTAAGGACTCACAAGACCAAACTTACCATAAATATGATTGCAAACCTTGGTACTTGCGGCCTTGGTGAAGATATCCGCCAACTGATCTCCACTCGGTGTGTAACACGGAAAGGTTACTCCCTCAGCAATACGCTCACAAATTTTATGGCAATCCACCTCAATGTACTTGGTTCTTTCATGGAAGACCGAGTTGTTGGCAATATGGATTGCAGCTTGATTGTCACAATGCATGAAGATCGGATCATTGGTCTTGTAGTCTAGATCCTTGAAAATAGCACGAAGCC
Source organism: Lepidium sativum (assembly GCA_023374145.1). Taxonomy (NCBI): domain Eukaryota; kingdom Viridiplantae; phylum Streptophyta; class Magnoliopsida; order Brassicales; family Brassicaceae; genus Lepidium; species Lepidium sativum. The sequence continues at coordinate 35,220 of JAKUCM010006883.1, read as the reverse complement.
AAAACAACTCATTTGTAAGCTTCCTCATAGCCCAATATTTCGCCATAGTCGTCGAACATGCCACAACTTTCTGCTTCTTAGTCTTCCAAGTAACCAAATTCCCTCCAATGAATGTACAATATCCAGTGGTGGACTTCTTATTTTTCCGATCTACTGCCCAATCAGCATCACAATATCCAGAACTCACAGTGTTATCATTCTTACTCATCAAAACGCCTTGACTCGAACTCCCTCGAATGTATCTAAGAATCCGCTCAAGCATGGACCAATGGTACTTGGTTGGAGCTTGCATATGCTGACTAATCTGGTTAGCTGCAAAACATAGATCAGGCCAAGAAATTGTCAAGTAAATGAGTTTACAAACAAGCCTCTTATAGAGTCTTAAATCCTCAAACGGCTCAGCTTCTTTCTCCCACTCTCGGCTGACCTTGTAACCATCCTCAAGTGGTGACTTTGCGGGTCTACTATTCTCCATACATATCTCACGTAATATATCAAGGGTGTACTTTCTCTGAGAGAGAAACAAACCTTCCAAAGACCGACAAATTTCAATCCCGAGAAAGAACGTCAACGCAACCAAGTCTTTAATATAAAAACGGAATGGAGATAGGCTTTAGTTTCAGAAATACCATCCTTATCATCACCCAAAATGATAAGATCATCCATATAGATCAAGACAACCACAATTCCATTTGGACTTCAGAGTGTGAATAGAGTATAGTCCGCCTTAGACTTGTGGAACCCACGGTCACAAAGAGTATGGCTAAGCTTGTGGTATAATGCTCTTGGAGATTACTTCAGACCATATATAGCCTTCCTAAGACACAAAACTTTCCCGAGTGTAAATCGTGACTCAAGTCTCGGTGGTGGTGTCATATACACTTCCTCCTCAAGTTCTCCTTGGAGGAATGCGTTCTTAACATCCATCTGCCACAAATCCCAAGACAAGTTAATAGCTAAGGAAATCACTACTCTTACCATGTGAACATTGGCAACTGGAGCAAAGGTATCCGTGTAGTCTTTTCCATAAGTCTAGGTAAAGCCCCTAGCAATGAGTCGGGCTTTGTACCGCTTTATCTCCCCCATTAGGCTTGTACTTGATGGTGAAAACCCCTTTGTAAGAGATGGCTCGGTTGCCTTGAGGTAATTCGGCCTCATCCCAAGTGTGATTCTTATCCATGGCACACGATTCAATGTCGACAACATCCATCCATTCCTTCATTTGCCTCGCTTCATCAAACGTCTTAGGTACCTGTTCCATCTCAATCTTGCCAAGAAAAGTATGAAATTCGGATGGTAAGAGGTCATACGAAAATACAGTTTGAGTCGGATGAGCTACGGTATTGGCATAGTAATAGGTCTTTGTGTGCTTCCAAGTGGAAGGAAACTTGTGTAAGCGTAAGCTTCTTCTAAGTGGTTGAACTGGATTTCAATGTGGTATAGGATTTTCTCTATTGTAGCTGGTTTGGATGTCTCGGAGGTCACAATTGGATCGCTGTTCGCGGTTGGACATGTTGTCGTCGCCTGATTGATAGTCTCAGCTGGTTCGGACATTACTTGGCTCATTGCTGGATTGGAGCTCGGAGCTATGTTGTGTACTCGGAGGTGGAGAGATATCTCTCTGGGTCCTATTAGGGCTGTGAGCATGAGGAGTTAAATGTTCTAAGGAATGACCCAAACTTTCTCCAAGATCGGTCGGCTCCGTTCCAATGCCCAAGTTCTTGAGTAGAAACAGGAGGCTCGATGCTCTATCCATGGAGAGATCAGATAAATCTTTCAGCTCCTCCCAATTTTTCTCACCATAAGAACTTTGGATTTCAAGAAACTTCACATCCCTTGATATATGAAGTCTTCTTGTCTCTAGATCATAGCATTTGTAGCCCTTTTGAGTAGATGAATATCCTAGGAACATACACTTCATGTTCTTGGCTGCAAGCTTGTTCCTAAGTTCTACGGGTACTAAAACAAAACACACACAGCCGAACACACATAAGTGATCTAAGGAGGGTTCGGTTCTGTTTAGTACCTTGTAAGGAGATACATCTCGAAGGACTTTGGTAGGTGTCTGGTTTATCAAATAAAAAAATGCGGTAATAACTGCATCTCCCCAAAATCTTTTTGGAACGCTCATGTGGTACATGATGGATCTCGCAACTTCCATCAAGTGTTGGTTTTTCCGTTCCGGTACACCATTTTGTTAAGGATTATATGGGCATCTTGTTTCATGTAGGATTCCTTGTTGGGTTAAGTGCTCTTGAAACGTCTTACTCATGTACTCTCCACCGTTATCCGTTCTTAGTACCTTCAATTTCAATTTAAAGTGATTAGATATATATGCCTCAAAAAATTTACAGGCATCGGAAACACTATCCTTTGATGGAAGCAAAGTTATCCATGTATACTTCGATTTTTCATCAATGAAAGTCACAAAGTATCTATGATTATTCCTAGACAGACATGGAGAGGTCATACATCGGAATGCACCAAGTTAAAGCAATTATCATAAGTAGTGGAAGAAGTAGTATAAATCGACTTGCAATGTTTTCCCAAGATGCATGCTTCACATTCAAAATTATAAAAAGATATATGAGGTAACATGAGTTTTATGGCTCTAAAATGAGGGTGACCAGCCCTAGCATGCCAAACAAAGTCATTTGAGTCACTAACAACCATAATAGAAACTACATTAGAACCGCAAACGCGAGAAAGAAATCTAGTGTCTTTGAGAACATAGAGCCCATCTTGTACTCTCCCTTGTCCAATCAAGTTGCCGCTCTTAATATCTTGAAGCTTAATATCATTAGGACCAAAAATAACATAGCAATTCAAGTCTCTCACTACTTTTCTAACCGATAAGAGATTAGAAGTAAACTTCGGCATAAAGAAGGCTCTTGTCTTTTTATAGAACAAACCAAGGTTCCCAGTTCCACTTCTCCGCTCTCGAACTCAATTCGGGTAAGATGATCTGAATGATAGATAAATGTCACTAGGCCTCTTGGATATGGATAAATGTGGTTTAGTGAGGATGCTTGACCAATAATATTGGGGTATCAATATTTTTTTGAACAAGGTAGCTATTGGGGATGCAACGGATATGGATACTAATATTAATTTTGGCGGATCAGACATAGATATAAATACGGATATCCTTAAAAAAATTGGATGTCTATTCCGTTACAACCTTACTTCTTAGGCTATCCACGTTACTTTTGCAAAGGTTTCTAACAAACTGCCACATCAGCTCTTCCTCATAAAACATCAATTTACCAAAATAATAGTAAAATAATTTTATTATCGAGACCAACTTTTTAGGTACATGAATTTACGTTTCAAACATTAAAGGAAAAACTCAAAAGACATTCACCCTCCATTACTTTCAGTTACGTTATGAGATCGCTATATATCCTAAGAGTTTGTAGTGCACTTCTTCATGGATCAAGGTGACATTCCAGTAAAATCAATCACGCTACTCTTCTGAAGAAGGCTACTATGTTATAGGCTATGTTATCAGATTGCTTTAGTTTTCATTTTTGGTCAGCTGCAAATAATCTTCTATATGTAATTGTCGGATATGAAAAAGATTTCTATGAGAGATCTCCAATCAATTTCGTCTACACGTTCTCTTGCCCCATCATCCATTTCCAACGACTAAAAGACAAGGTTCTTATATTTCCTGCTCTTGGTTTTTTCGTTTCATTTTCCAACCTTTTGCGATCTCTTCCTCATTTTTCAGTTCGTAGTTTATGAAAGCCTTTTTTAGTAACGAAAGGCTTAGTTTTAATTCATTGTCTTTTTGTTTTTAGATAGTTTTAAAATTTCTACATTTGGTTTTTCCATTTTCTAATTACTATTTCTTTCACTTGGATATGAAATTCCTAAATCGATTTGTATTTGTGCTGGTATAAAATGCTCAACACATTTTAGGTTGTAACTCCAGATCAGTCTCATAAAATCAAACAACCGTTAGAGGCAAAAGGTCTTGTAACTCCAGATTAATCGTGTATTGTAATTGCTTAATAAGAGGAGAACATCAAATAGGCACTTGAAAACCAATGCTTCAATCGATCTGTTTGGATATGATTTGCCAATATATTTAGGATAAAAAAATCCATGGTTGGACTAATATTTTCATATTATTGATTTGATCAATAACTATTTCACAGCTTTTATTTTCCAACAAGCCCACTGTGACTACTATATCAAGGACCATTTCGTAGAACTCTGTTGTGGGTCAAAAATTTAAGGTACGTTTGTAAACAGGAACATACTCATTACAATGTCTATGTCCAATCTTCCAAGGGATTTGTTGCAGAAGATACTGTCCAGAGTTCTATCTATAGGAGCAGTGTGATATGCACTTCTATTATTTTCTCTATCCCTGCTTTGGGTTGATCTGTTGTTATATGAAAGTTCTGAAAGGGAAATAGGTCTATTGAATAAATATTGGGAGTAGCCCGGTGTAACCCCTAGTATTACAAGGAAAAGTATCTAGTGGGACTCTGAAGAACGAGTAACAAGAACACGGATCTCAGCAAAACTTGTTTCATGTTTCTTGGCTGTCTCATCCAAAATTGCTACTGCTAATGTTAAAAACAGCAGCAGAATTATTATTTCTTTGAGAAGCCGTGTGCTTCAGTGGCTGTATATAAGACTCTATCGAAGTCTTCAGGTAAGAATCCTGATGCGAGAATTTATATATAACCACCTCACTGATTTGGATGAGATAACTAAGAAATATAAACAAGTTTTGTTGAGTTCTTATTTTTGTTACTCTCAGAGATGAAAGTAGTAAATTTGATAAGTCTTTGAAGATGGAAAGAATACCATCTAATGAATATTTACTTTCTGATGCTGGCTATAAGATGAATTTCCTCGCAGGAAGCTTCACAACTTGGCTTTTTACAACTCTGATTTACAGTTGATGTCCTTAGAGATAGAAGCGAGTATTTTCTCAATGATTCTTGTTGGGAATATTTCTTAGATTGGGCATTTACGTGGGCTATGAAAGTTTGAGTTTCCTCGTTCAAATCCAACTAAAAAAAAGTAAAACCTAGAGTCTAGTTTTTACGTTACTTTGGCTTTTACGTTTCATTATCGTTCCTCCATCTTTATGTGCCTCTTAAATCTCGAATTAAAGAGGAGTAGTGGAAGAGTGGAGACATAGAGAAACATATGATTACTTGTTTCTTGTGAAACTGTCTGTTTTTATTCTGCAATTTTCTTTGTGTTTTTGATCTTGTTAGGTTCCATAATTGTTGTGTTTGGTTTTAGTTCTAGTTCTGATGTTGTTCTCTTGATTTGAGGTATTCGGTTCCAACAATTCGGACATCTCTAGGCAGGGTTCTCAGTCACATGATCCTGATGGGATATGGCGTGGTAAGCTTCTTTTTCTCTAGTAGTTGTGAACACTGTTCTGTGCTATTTTCTTCTCTTGTTGCTGAAGTTACCTGTTTTGAAAGCAGCAAAGGTTACGTTGTTGTGTTGTTGTTGCTTGTATACTTTCCTCTTGGATGCAGGTACCATGTCCATGCTTGGATACAGCTTCTGTTCCTTATACAAAATTTTACTTTTCTTCTTGATGATCTATTTTGTGTGGTGCCTATCCTCCATTTTATCCATGGACGACCACATATCTCTCGACAGACACAGGTTTAGAAGAAATGAAAGTGACCTATTCTGAAAACATCAAAGGTTGGGATAAGCATTGTTACTTTGGTGAAAGAGCAAACAAGGATGTCTAGGCTTTCATTTACAAATGTCATTACAAGACTGTCTACTTTCCAAGAGAATGACAAAGCGTACATTTCTATTAAACATGTGGACGTCGAGAGATATATGCTCGTCCATGGACAAATTATCTTGCAGCTTTTTCAGAATATTCAAGTGGACAAATCAGAAAGTGTTCTGATTTGTTGTTGGTCTTCCAAGTAAAATGCATGATAGGCACCACACAATATGGATCATCAAGAAGAAGAATTTTTTTTTTGGCAGAAGGGATAGAAGATTAGAAACATGTGTGAAGACCAATATACAACATGTTTTTACTTATATGGCATCTTAAATTTAATATTGCAGAAAGACATTCCTTAATTCAGGTCAAGAACAGCAAAGCAAAGGAGATATTGTTGCTGCGAGCCGACTTAAATTTTGCCCATTTGGTGATATCAGGTTAGTGTTTTTATGAAGCCAACAACTTCTATTATATTGGATTCAGGTTTTTTTGGCTGTGGAGGATGCTAGATATTTCATTATTGTGACTGATTCATGGGATAATTGGTTCATTTTTTGTACAAATAGGAGTTGAAGTTTTAGCTTATATGGCGATCTTACAAAGCCAACTATATGTTTTGTCATCAATTAGAGAAACCCATGTTCTTGGTTGGTTCTTTTTCTGTGCAAACAGTATAATTTATTAAGTCACTAAGCAAAATCTAGTTTGTTTTGGCTGTATAGAATGACAGAGAGTCTCAGTTTTCATGGCTGCTTCTGGAATGTACTCTATGAAGAACTTACATATAAATATAATTCAAGGGCTAACATTGGAGTATTGGAGGCTACTTTTGTTTTCCAGAGAAGTTATGAGTAATATTCCTAATCCAAAAATTTGAACCAAATGCAACCTGAAATATGGGACCAGAATCCGAATGGGGCCGACATAAATACCTTGATGGGTTCTAACTCCTTAAACCCAAAAATCCATACTCGAATTCGAACTAAACCGAAAACTGAATGGGTACCCAAAAACCCGAAATATAATTATATTTTTAAAAAATATTATTTATATTTATAGTTTTAATCATTTAAATATTTAAACTTAGAATTATAAATCTTAATATTTTTGTACTTTTAACCAAAAGTATTTAAAAATCGTTGTTAGATTTTTGATTTTAAGCATCGTTTTATTAAATACTTGTTATTTTAAAATTTTTTAAAATGAATTATATAGAAATATCGTAATCGAACTCGACCCAAACCGAACCCAAAAAATTTAGTGTCTTTATATATGTACATAAACCCGGAGATATCTGAACCAAACTGAACCTGAAAATAAAAAAATATCCGAACGGGTCCTAAGTCTCTAAAACCGAAATCCGAACTCAAAAACCCAAACCCAAAATATCTGAATTGAATCCGACCCGAAATCTGAAATGCTCTAAGCCTAAGTATAGTATAGGAGGAAATATGCATCTAGCCCAATTTTTTATTAGTTGGAACATTAGTGTCTCTTGGTACAAATTTAATAGAAAATCATAGAAAAACTTGCCCGAAAATCCAAAAATGGGAACTTTTTTTTTTGTCAACTAGCCCATTGTCTTTTAAATTCCACTCTTACTACTGTAGGTAGGGGGTTCGATCACTGGTGTCTTGAGGAATTGTAAAGTGACTACACCATTGGGCCATCTGTCATCGGCTCCAAAAATGGGAACTTTTGATATGATTAAAATTTACATCGAATATTTTGAAAATCGAAAGAATAAAAAATGGAAAAGTTCAAAGTGTGTAACAAAAGAAATTTACATGAGATATTCCCAAAAATGTAAAACGAATATCTCTTCTCTCTTCTTCACACCTTCTTATACTCACTCTTCTCAGTCTCTCTCAATCAATCAAACCATTACATAGAATCATGATAATATTTTAAGGAAAACCATCTAATGGGACTCTGAAGAGCGAGTAACAAGCAAAACTTGCTTCATGCTTCTTAGCTGTCTCATCAAAATTTGCAACTGTTGATCCAGAAAAACAGCAGACTGTGCAGGATGATTATTTATTTGAGAAGGTGTGTGTTGGGTATGTTTCTTCAAAATGTGAACTTGGGCTTAATTGCTTGTGTTATTGGTCTTGGTCCATAATGTTGAATAAACGTATCTCCTTTTCTATGTTGCTTTCAAGTCTACCGTTTCAAATTATGTCATTAAAAGCTTCAGTTTTATTGACAGATTAAGGAGACGTGGGAGACGTTGAAATAGAGGAGATCTTTTACATTCTCTATCTCTTGCAAAGAAACATGGATGATATTTCTTTGTTCCTTTCTCTTCTTTGTTTTCAATCTCTGCATTTACAGATTTTCTTATTTCTGTTTTCAGGTGAGGATCCTGTCGCGAGTATAACTTGGCTGTGTTTACAACTCTGATTTACTGTTGATGTTTCCCTGGAAATGGAAGCGAGTATTTTCTCAATGATTCTGACATCTCTACGCAGGCTTCTCAGTCACATGATCCTGAGATGGGATTGCCATATTCCTGAGTCAGATTAAGAAATAGATGATCGAGTTTGAAGCTGGAATAGTCTCCGTTACAATACGAACAGATATGGTCTGGTAAGCTTCTCTTTTTTTCTAGTTGTTGTAAACACTCTGTGTTGTTTTCTTCTCTTGTTGCTGAAGTTACTTGTTCTGAAAGCAGAAAAGGTTGGGATAAGAATTGTTATGTTGCTTGTATAACTCTCCTCTTGGATGCAGGTGCCATGATCACCCTTGAATTCAGGTTCTGTCCCTTCTGCAAAACATTCTTCTTCTTGATGATCCATTTTGTATGATGACTATCCTCCATTTTACTTGCAAGACCAACAACAATTGGACATCTACACGTTTAGAAGAAATGAAGTGACCTGTTCTGAAAACAACAAAGGTTGGGATAAGCATTGCTGCTTTGGTGAAAGAGCAAACAAGGATTTCTAGGCTTTTGTTTACAAATGTCACCAAAAGACTTTCTACGTTGGAGGAGAATGACAGTGTACAGTTCTATTAAACCCGTTATGTTCGTCTATGAACAAATCATCTTGCAGCTTCTTTTCGAAATATTAAGTGAAGAAATCAGAAAGTGTCCATTTTTTGTTGTCCTGCTAGTAAAATGGAGGATAGGCACCAGACAATATGGATTATCAAGAAAAGCCTTCGACTGGTGAGCCACTCTATTAACAATAACATGAACTTGTGATAGTGGCTGTACTTAGTGCTGTCATCTTGGAAACTGATGATCCAGATGGAATTCCAGCCATATATTTTTTGGAGAACATGTATGAAAGTTCAGATCAGTGCAAAATGCTACTTGGTATACTCTTACAAAGAGGATCCAAGACTGTTATGAGGAATGTTGCTAATGAAAGGGAACTATTCCTGACTAATGAGTGCATGACTATACAGCTTAAAGACTTAAAAGGAATAGTCAGCATATAGAAACGAGACCGACATATGGGCGGCTCAGTGGGGAGACCGAGCAGTGCGACCGCCCCTATTTTTTAAAAAGAATTTCACTTTTTTTTTGTTTTTGTGTTTAAAATACAAAAATATTTATATATAGGAGCCATAAAAAAAATTTAAAAGTAAAGATTTCTTTCTAGAACATAAAAAGGATCCAAATTTCTTTTAAATGGTAATGAAATTGAGCAAAACAATTTTTTTAAAAGGAAAAATGGTCCAACTAGTAAAAAAATCGGTCCAAACTTTCTTTAAACAAATAAAAATGACCCAAACAAATTTTACATAGAAAAGAAGGATCCAGAATATTTTGTGTTTATCAATAAAGAGCCAAAAAATTATTAAAAAGTTATCCAAGACCCACAAAGATGTTAAGCCGGCACGGGACCAACACTGCAGATAAGCTTGACCAGGCAAGAGCAAAAGAAAGGAAAGCCAATAATTTGCCAACAGAATTCTGCTGCCAAAGCTTATACTCACCTGAGATAAGGGGATTCTTTAGTCGTCTACCAAGTGATATTGGTCGTATCTCTGGATTCTGCAATTCATTTAGGATTAGGAAGGATGAAAAGGAAAGTCCAAATTCAAACTTAATGTTTCTAACTTCAAAGACAGGCTTCAAGAGCCAATAGAGATCATTGCTCGAAGTGTGCCAAAACAGAACAGACTCCAATCTTATGTTACTGCTGGTCATCCATCATGGCTTCACTTCCTCTTTGTTTATGAGAACTGTCAAGCCTCTTAAGGCCTTGAATGATCGGTTGATTTTTTTGTGACAGTAAGGACTCTGTTGGAGCAAAACAGAATTCACTTATTCTTCCTTGTCTGGTGAAAACTAACAAGAAGGTTTCAATAATAGACCAATAAGTAGAGACGAAATTTATTGCATCAGTCTTACAAAGCAGGCTTTAGAGTTGTGTGTAACATGGAACTGTACGAGCCAAACTCCTCTAAATTAAGAGAGAATAGAACAGTCGACTTTGCAGTGAGATTTTGTGTGCGAGATTAGAGACACTGGAAAACCCGAGATGGTAATCTCAGTGTCATTGTTTTACCCTAAATTTAATACTCTTTGCTCTCAACAGTCTCTCACTGATTCTAAGAACTCTCAAAATAAAGAGTTATTCCCAATTTCAATTACTCCAACATACACAGAAAGTACAAGAAAATGCCTTTCTTCTACCAACAAGCTCCTATATTTTCAAGATCCTACAGGAGCCATGTCTTTACCTTTGGTTGCGGCACTTGCAGCAGCAGCTGCGGCGGCGGCAGCAGCTGCAGCTGCTGCCGCAGCTGGTGATGGTGCTGGGTTAGGGCTTGATGGAGGAACCGGATGGTTTTGTGGTGCAACTACTTCCTGACACTTCTGCAGCTGCGGAGAGTTGATATCGGTAAGTAATTCTTTAATCTGCTTACCGGACATAGTTTCGTGTTGAAGCAAAGCATTTGCAAGGGCATGAAGCTCTTTGTTGTAAACCGTGAGGATGGTTTTCGCATTGTTATATGCCTTTTCCAGAAGAAGTTTCACTTCACTCTCAATGAGAAGCCTTGTCTCAGTGCTCATGCTTTTCCCATTGTCGTTGTAGTTATGTGCCACAAGACCCACCTCCTTGCTCATTCCAAATTTTGTTACCATCGCCCTCGCGAGTTTAGTTGCTTGCTCAAGATCAGAAGATGCACCTGAAGTTACCTCACTTTCCCCAAAAATTAACTCTTCCGCTACCCGCCCTCCCATACAAACATCAAGCCGAGCAAGCATCTGTTTTCTAGAAATGCTCGTCTCATCTTTATCTGGTAGTTGAGAAACCATGCCAAGAGCCATACCCCGGGGCACGATGGTCGCTTTGTGGACTGGAAGAGCACCGTCTGTGTGAATGGCAACAAGGGCATGACCACCTTCATGGAAAGCAGTCAGTTTTCTTGACTCATCGGATATAACTGCAGATTTTCTTTCACTTCCCATCATGATTCTGTCCTTTGCAAACTCAAGATCAGACATGGTCACATCTTTTGAACCATCCATTGCAGCTTTTAGAGCAGCAACATTTACCAGATTTGCTAAATCAGCTCCAGAAAATCCAGGCGTTCCTCTAGCGATGATCATTAAATCAACATCCTCCGCCTTAAGTACCTGATAACACACAATGAAGACAGACAACCAACAGTTCAGGATTCTTGCCATAGTTGTAGTACATGACATGAAACAGATATTGGTTTACATAAGTGAAACCTTCTCGTTCCCATTATAACAACATAACAAAATGTTTTTATGTATTCCTTATACATCAATACTTATAAATGAAGCTCTCCTAATGCTAGCTCTAGGGTCCACTGGTTACCTATTTAGACACTGAACAATTTCTAGTATACAAGGTCAGGACACTACAGAAAATTTGAGCCTGTCTAGTGCGTAATCTAAAGTTACCTTTGACATGTGTGATTCCAAAATCTGGCGTCGCCCTTCTACATCTGGGTTGGGTACAACAATATGGCGATCAAACCTCCCAGGTCTAACCAAAGCTTTATCCAATGACTCTGGGAAATTGGTTGCTGCAACCACTATTATTCCTTCATTCTGTTTAAACCCATCCAACTCAACAAGCAGCTGGTTCAACGTCATTTTCATGTATTGCTGATCTTTGGGATTGCGACTTCCTCCAATAGCATCTATTTCATCAATAAATATGATACAAGGGGAGCACTTCTTTGCAGCACTAAAAAGATCTCTGACTCTTCTGGCTCCAACTCCAACAAACATCTCTTCAAATTCACTACCACTGCAGGAGAAGAAAGGCACCCCAGCTTCTCCAGCAATAGCTCTTGCAAGCATAGTCTTCCCTGTGCCCGGAGGACCAACAAGCAACACACCCTTAGGAAGCTTTCCACCCAAACGAGTGAACCTCTGTAATAACGAATAAAACCAAGGAAAGCCAAGATGAAATGTGTGCCAAACGACAAACCTTTAAAAACCATCCGGCAGATAATGTAGCGCATAAAGATCTAAAGATGAGTTTGAAGCTCCATATGGTAACTTCACATTATTTAAAAACAAAGATATACATTACTAGAAAATTATATCTAGTTAAACAAACACATTAGCACTGTGAATTTTACCTTGGGGTCACGAAGATAATGCACAATTTCCTCTAGCTCAGCTTTTGCTTCATCAACACCCTTTACATCAGTAAATTTGGTACTTGATTCCATACTAGGTTGCACTTCTTCGTGTAAACCAAGTCCTAATATATATTGAGTATAAGTTAATTAGAAACGCAATCAACCAATATAACTATTAAATCACTATAAATCATACAACTAAACTACCTTTGCCAATTCCTCTATCCTCAATAAGTGCTCCAACACCTGAAATGAGTAAAAACCCAACTGCAATAGTTCGGATTGTACTCCACAGCTGTTCTTTAAAGTGAGTCCTCTCAGTAGATATTGTATGGATTGGTGCACTAGCAGTTCCAAGAACACCATCTTTTGTTGGTTTTCCTAAGTTTTTAAATGCCGAGAGACCTCCATAAGTCTCTTCCTCCCTTGAAGCACTAGCAATACCTAAGAGAAAGAATAAATTCTTATTACAAAAGCTTCGTACAAATTTTTTTTCCCGATATAATATAGAGAACAGACTCACAAACTGCATATACAAATATGACAGTAGATCTCTCTTTCCTTACCCACCTCTTTGCAATGTTCGTACCAGCTCACTCTGATCTAGCCTATCAACTTTGACCAATGCCTTAATGTATTCCGACAGTGCAGATGCATTTGAATGCAAGGATGGTTGGCTTTCAAACATTCTGATAACAGCTTCAGGGTCGTTTCTTCGATAAAGTTCTCTCATATGTGCAAGCTCGTTGACATCTTCTCTGTCACGCACTCTGCGAGCAAAGCTACCAACATAACTTGATTGAAACTTTGATTGCGATAAAGAAGCTCGAGATCCACCACCACCTGGAGCTATAGAAAAGATGACCCATTAACACCAAAATGTTTCCGGAACAATCCAAAACCAATAAGACTTCTTAGCAAGTTAATCACAGACAAGAAAATGTACCTCCAACAACTCCTGCTCTAGGAAAAGAAGAGTAAGCTCTCACAAGTAAGCTTCTCAAATTTCTCAATTCCCGTTCATCTCTCGAGACCTGTGTAGATTTAAGTAAATTACTCATCCCAAACTCAAAATAACACTAGAAAGCGCAAGAAAACCAAAAATCTCGATAAAGTTTAAATCTTTTAAACACAATGAATGAAGATTAGACTCTTACACTTACAAATCTTAAACTTTTATGCACAATTTACCACTAAGCCATAGATGAGGCAAACTATATAAATCCTAGAGAGATGGAAAATTAGAAAAATAGCATCAAATTCAACTCATCCACAGGAGAAAAAGACCATCTAGAATCCTAAAAAAACAGAAGCTTGTGAGCCTCTAGGGTTTGCAAAAATCATCATCTTGTTTCCGTATCACAGCAATTTTTACAAAACCCATTACAAATTGATATCTAATTGGGTCAAATCCACTACAGAATCAACCAAATCCGAAACTTTTCTCTGCAAGATTATAATAAAGAAAATCGAAAAAAAAGAATGAAAAACAAAAACCTTTGTGATGATTCGCCTCCAAGCCATCAATGAAATCGTTTCCTTTGTGGCTTCTAAATTAATTTCAATGTTCGACAACTCGAACTTGTCTTCGATATGTAGAACTGTTTTTCGTGTTTGGGAAGAATCGTCTAATCTTAATTAAGTCTTTAAACTTCGTTAAAACACACGTGAGAGACCTATTTGGGTCTCGGGACAGAGAAAGAAAATTGTGCAGCAGACGCAGACACGCACGAGATATGAAACTGATCGCCTCTGAGACGAAATTGACATAAATACCCTTAGCCACACCCGGCCCAGATTTTTCATTTAGTTCGGCTTAACAGGCCCATACTGAAAAGATTCAGGCCCATACTGAAAACGTTATTTGTTTTATAAATTTTCAAACCATAGTAGATACCAAAACTGATGAGCCCCGATCTAACAGACCGAACACGGACAATGAAATTATCAAAGGACCCAGCCGCAAAACACGAAGTTCAGTCCGAGCCCCGACCATTGACCCAGGGATCACCACTAGATCCAAGACGGCTGCTCAAAAGACGCAAGCCAAGTGCAACCTGTTCGTGACCGATTTCCTAAAGTCGCATGATCCTCGATCATGCGATCAGTGCAGCCGCGACCCGATGGAGGTTATCCGATCGGTCTTCACCATCTCAAGGTGAAGACCTTAAGACGTTAAAGCAGCTGGGTACTCTTTTCCCTCACCATGGTTTTGTCCCAAGTGGTTTCCCAAGGGAGGTTTTAATGAGGCCGGGCACTTAGCGCATGGACGCGCAACTTCCCTTGCCGCGTCCATCCTTATCCTTATCTTTTTTTTCTATCCGTTTTAACTTTATGTACGGACCTTTATTCCGCGCTTTTGCTTTGGCCCACGTGTCTAGGGCTTCCGCTCTTTTGTCTTTCCTATTTAAAGGACCCTTATGTAATGTTTTGAGGTTAGTCTCTTTTGAATGAAAAATCGTTTTAACCCCTCGCTGCGTGAGACTCGCACCGAAACCCTTAGCCACCGTTGAACCGGGTTCTCGACGGCTAAGTTGACCGTATCGTGAGGCGAGTCACTCCTCACGTGTCGTCCCTCGTTCCATCTTTTCACGTTTCCCTCATTTCCCTCGAATCTCGTTGTCGGAGTCCTCGGTTGCACCAAGTCCGAGTCTCCTACCCGTCCGCATCCATTCCGATCCTTATTCCGATTTTTCCCACTCTTTTCCCAGTCAATGGCCAAATCCAGAATCCCTCCGTGACTTGTGACGCATCAGAAACCGTCCCTTCGGGGACATCTGATAAAATTGGAACGATACAGAGAAGATTAGCATTGCCCTTGCGCAGGGATGACATGCACAAATCGAGAAATAGTCCAAATATTTTTGTTGACAAAAAAAAAATATCAAAACCAAAGACCAAAATAAATCTAACCAAAAGATTTGGTTTGGATCCGTTCCAAATAAAAAACAAAAATAACTAAAACTATTATATGATTATTTTTGAATATTTTTAATTTTTAGTTTTGGTTATAAATAATTATATTTTTATTATTTTAGATAAAAATAACTATTTTGAATCAAACAATATTGTTTTGTAACTAATTTGATTTTATTTTTTTCTAGGATTAAAACCAAATTAAAAAAAAAAAAATGATCCAACCCGAATCGAAGAAACCATATGCCCAAAATATTGTGAAAAAAAATTAAGTGGTTTCTCTTATTAGCGATTAGTAGTTAGCAATCGATCATTAGGCTAATGGGCTTAAGGCTTTAGTAGTAAGGGTTATTTAATAGCCCATCACAAATTGGCTTTACTAAAAAGGGTTATTAAGAATAAAGTCCAAATAATTAAAGAGATTCTAGATTGGTAAAGAAGTTTCTGGAACCTGGTCTTGTCTCTTCCACGTACTTGGACAAATGGCAAGAAGCTGAGAAAATGATCTTTAGTCTCTAGAACCTTCTCTTCTTTCTCTTTTAAATTTATTTCTCTCTCCTCCACGCTTCACTCTAAAGATCAATACACTTTTTTCCAGAAATTCACAAACTTTTCACCGACCCAGTTTCTATTTTTGCAACGAAAACCGTAAATTCGGCGAACATTTGCTTTCGTCTCTCCAAAATTCCCAAATTTCAGTTTTTCTTACAATTTCCCTTTCTCTGGGGCTTATGGATTTGAAGTAATAAGGAAATGGAGCGAATGAAAGTGGAATTAGAGGAAGAGACGGTGACATACGGTGGTTCCGCGGCGGCTTCGTCGTCGGTGGGATCATCATCGTCTCCGAAACCAATTGAAGGGCTAAATGAAACCGGACCTCCTCCGTTTCTGACAAAGACTTACGAGATGGTTGAAGATCCGGCGACTGATACGGTGGTTTCATGGAGTAGTGGTCGAAATAGCTTTGTGGTTTGGGATTCTCATAAGTTCTCAACCACTCTCCTTCCTCGTTACTTCAAACATAGTAACTTCTCAAGCTTCATTCGTCAGCTTAATACATATGTAAGTGACTCTTTGCGTTTAACACCATCTAGTTAAACTCTGAATGTCTCTGTTTTTGTTTTCTAATCTCAACTTTGGATTTCTTTAGATGGGTTTTCTATGAGTCTTCAGCTATAAAGGTTAGTTCTTTGTGCTTTTGAGCAACTAAATTTTGATGGGTCTCCTGAAATTCGTTTGGATTTTAGTAACAAAAATGAGTCTTTTTTTTTGGAAAGCCATCGAAAACAAAATGAGTTGTTAAACTTTCTTGAGAATCACTGAAAATAAAGTCTGGTGTTTTGAATAGTTGAATATAGAATCTTGAATCCATTAAGCTTCTCTATTTTCAAGCGTTGGTGAATCTAAGGATGACGAATAGCTGATGGTAACTTCTCTTGTGTTGACAGGGTTTCAGAAAGATTGATCCAGACAGATGGGAATTTGCCAATGGAGGTTTTTTAGCTGGTCAAAAGCATCTCCTGAAGAACATTAAACGAAGGAGGAATATTGGTATGCAAAATGTGAATCAGCAAGGATCAGGATCTGGATCAGGAATGTCATGTGTGGAGGTTGGGCAGTATGGGTTCGATGGAGAAGTGGAGAGGCTAAAGAGGGATCATAGTGTACTTCTTGCTGAGGTAGTTAGGTTGAGGCAGCAGCAACACAGCTCCAAGAGTCAAGTTGCAGCCATGGAGCAACGATTGCTAGTTACAGAGAAGAGACAGCAACAAATGATGACATTCCTTGCAAAGGCGTTTAACAATCCCAACTTTGTTCAGCAGTTTGCGTTGATGAGCAAAGAGAAGAAGAGTTTGTTCGGATTGGATGTTGGGAGGAAACGGAGGCTTACTTCTAGTCCAAGCTTGGGGACTGTAGATGAGAGTGTGTCACACGATGAAGAGTTCGATCGAATGAAGGATGATATAGAAACATTACTTGCTGCTGTTATCCAGAACGAGTCGAGTAATTTGTTGCCTACCAAGGACGATCACTGTCTAGAGGCTATGAATTTAGAGGCTATGAATTCGATTATGGAAGATGGTAACCTAGAGACAGAGATGGATGTGAAGGTGGAAGATTTGGTTGCTTCACCTTTGGATTGGGGTAGTGAAGATTTACATGACATTGTCGATCAAATGGGTTTTCTTGAATCAAAACCTTGACTATACAGTTCTTCTTATCTACTAATCTCAAGAGTGTAAGTGTGGTAATTGCTACCACTTTCATATATACATGTTGAATTGTTGTTTTGCTCTGTTCTCAGTGAAGACGTTGAGTGTTTGTTTGTACATTGTGTTCTCTTGTTCTGATGAATGAAAAGACTCTGATTTGGTTTTGACAGTTTATATGTTTGATGTGTCTGCACTTCCTTCTCCAGATATTAGAAGCTAGACTTGATGGAGCTACAATTTGAGTACCAAGCGCTGTGTAGTGTAGATGAAGACTTAAAGTGTAGATGAAGACTTAAATAGTGTAATTTTCTTTTTCTTGTTTGGCCTAATCTCAGTTTATGTATATATAGAGACAAATGAGGAAGCTACGTGATAGCCTCTAAGGTTTGTGTATATAGACAAAGTTAACGTTGCGTTGTAATGTTGAAGGATTTATAAGTTATATAGACAACAGAGTCCTTATGTATATCTTTCCAGCTGAAATCAATAAAGAGAGACAACTCTTTTGGTCCAATCCAAAGAACTGATTAACATTTCAGACAGAAACATAATTAAGACCAATGCTCAAACAATTTCTCAACAACATAATTAAACCTTGACGTCATGGGATTGTCCCTCGGAGGTGTAGAAGAAATTTGATGTAGCAGAAAAAAAAGCTTACTCAAACATAAAGACATTTCTTCTATAATAAATATGTTCGTTTTTTCCTCTTTTGATGAAATTTCAAATTTATTGATCACCAAAAATAATAATTAAAAAAGGAAAGAAGACAGAATTTATAAAAGACTCTTGACCTAAAATTAAAGAATTAAGCCAATCTTGTAGCAAACCACCTTTGCATGAGACCATGAAACTTGTGGAGAAGCAAATATAGCAAGGACGAGACCTTGTTACGAATCGACTTATCAATAAGTAGAACAAGAGCTGAAGAAGAAACCCCAGATTTGCCATGAATGCGAGCGTTCCTCTCCCTCCAAAGGTGATAAAGAACTGTTTGGAAAGCAATACACACTAGGATCCTATTCTCTCTCTCTGAATCAAGCATATCAGAAATTGTAGAATTCCAATCAAGAGAGATAGAATGACCAGTAAGCTTCCTGAAAAGATCAAACCAGACAGTATAGATATATGGGCAACCAAAAAACAGATGATTTTGAGTCTTGTTCCTTTCTCCACACAAAACACAGCTTTGAGTTAGACCCCAAGCTCTCATACGATTTCCAGTTGAAAGTCGATCCTTGAAAGCAAGCCAAGAGATAAAAGAGTATAGAGGCACATCTTGAGGAAACCAAACAAGAGGATGAGTTGCACAAATACTCTTCTTACTCTCCTTTTTCCTAAAGTAAAATTGAACCCCACTAAACTAATTATATTTGCCCATTGGACTTTCTCCCTGGTAAAGAAGGTTTCAAAATGATGGAGAAATTGAATTATAATCAAAAGCATTGGTTTAAATTTAATAAACCAAACGGTTCGAACCAAACAATCCAGAAATTGAATTGTAATTAAAAGCATTGGTTTAAATTTAATAAACCAAAGAATTCAAAATTAAAAAGTGACATAATTCTTTGTCATTCTTACTACCTCGTACGGTATCAATAACTGAAGCAACCGATATTTTTTCTTCGTCTTTACTCCCGTTCGTACGATATTAGTTCTTCTTCATCTCAAAAACTGTCATAATTCTCAATGAGTGACACTGTTCGGATGGAGATTCAAGTGAACTTGGTGTGAGGCATTTGTTTCATCCTTAGTTATAACTCCAATTACGGTAAACCATCTCATAAACGTGAAATTATTGTCGTGAATACCACATAAAAGTCATGAGAGTGATTTGGTGTATATGTTCTTAGAGTTTTCAGTTTTGTATGATATAGATTGGTTATTGATCTTTGTATTGATTCTTAGCATTAAATGAATTATTATAGTTTCTTAGATGAATAAATTATACGTATAAACCCTTCATTTTTGTATTGAGCTTGTTAATGAGTTGTCGAGTGAGGTGGGATCCGAGTGAGGTGTAGAGGTTGTTATAATTTTGGGTTTTACATATAAGTGCAGAGTTTGTGTTTTCGTAATTAATTTTCGAATTGATTTTTGTATAACGAGTACAAATAATTTTTACTTTTGCTGACTCAATGATAACAACCACTACTTATTTCGACTACGGAGGGTACTACGTTGAATTTGAGGAAGGGTATCAGTGGAATGCAAAGGATGTTATTAACTATGGAGTAACATTTAAAACATCGAGTATTGAGGATATCACTTTCTTGATCTTAGAAGGAAACGAAAGAAGGTTGGTATGGATATAGACACGAAACTCAAAATAAGTTATATTTTGTTGGTAGTTGAAGCAAAATAGCAATTGTATGTTTATGATGACGAGGATGTCGAGACTTATTTATGTAGCATGGATGTGGGTCACTTAAGAAGTATTTTGCATGTGGAAGTAGATAAGAGTGTTGAAGAGGATAATTTAAGAGTAGTGCTGAGAAGTTCAGTTGGAATGAGTTATGATGGTGTGATGGTGACTGCTGAAGCGAACAATGTGATCGTTATTCGCGACGAAGGAAATGATCATCAGAATGATGATGTTGGAGATTATGTGAATATTTCTAGTGAGGAAATAACATTGAATGAGTTTGTCGAAGGTGATTGTTATGGTCTTGACGAATGTACTGAAATGCCGTATAATCCTTCTAGTAGACAAGAAGAAGAAACTCAGTTTGTATAGGAGTGGGAAGATGGCACAGGTCTTGAATTAGGCCAAGAATTTGTGTCTAAAGAACAAGTAAAAGATGTAGTTTTAGAGTGTCACTTATTAGATGTTATGACTACGATTTGGTAAACTCAAATACTTGGAGATATGTGGTAAGATGTCATCAACGAGATTGTAAGTGGTACTTAAGAGTGTCACAGACAGAAGAAAGTAAAGGTAGTTGGTCAATTAAAAAATATCAGAACATGCACTCTTTCTCTCGGGTAACAGCGAGTTCATCAAACGCCAAAAAGGAGAGGAACTTCAGATGTAGTTTCATCTCTTGTGAGAGGGGATTATCCTAGTCTGGATACACCTCCTGCTAAGTATCTTATTAGTTTGTTCCAAGTAAAGGTGGGATTAATGTGTCATACAACACCGCTTTGCAAGGGAAAAAAAAGTCGCAGATGTTGTGTGGCCGTCCGGGAGATAGTTACAAGATGTTGGCTTCATATTTGTATATGTTGGAGAGAAAAAATAAAACAGTGTAACAAGATTGGATTTGGATGACGAGAAACAATTCAAGTATTTATTCGTTGGATAAGGAACTTGTATCGAGGGATTTAAGACATGAGAAAAGTGATTAGTATGGATGCAACTTTCCTAAAAACTGTATATGGTGGTGTTCTTATCATTGCCACAGCTCAGGATCCGAATCGTCATCATTACCCCCATTGCATTTGGTGTTGTTGATGGTGAGAAAGACTTGAGCTGGAAGTGTTTTTTCACTACGCTTAAAATCATCATAAAGAATGATTCAGAATTGGTTTTTATAAGTGACAGAAATCCTAGCCACATCAAGGAAATTAGTGAGGTTTATCCGAGTGCATGGCATGGATATTTTATCTTTCACTTATCCCAAAATGTGAGAACAAAGGCTTCAAATGTCCACAAAGATATTGTTGCAAAGAAATTTAGGGAGTTGCTCAAATTTATACTAAGGCGGAGTTTTTGCCGGAATACACTGAATTTAGAAGTAGGGTTCCTAAAGTTGCAGCATATTTGGATGAAAGTGTTGACTTGAAAAAATGAGCTCGTTGTTACTTTCCTGGAGCTAGGTACAATATAGCAACAATGAATAGTGCAGAATCGTTGAACAATGTTTTTAGGGAGGCGAGGAAGTATTCGTTACTACTCTTGCTTGACACGATTATTGAAAAATGGGGGAGTGGTTTAACAAACACCGTAGCACCATTGGAGTATTGAACTCACGGAAGTTAGTTCCTTATATGGAGAACCAAATACATAGTACTTACGTTGAGGCGAAACGTTTGATTGTTCGTGAGCTCAATATGTACATGTGTGAGTACAATGTCATTGGACGAGATGGTAAGACTTACCTTGTGAATTTGAGGACCAATACTTGTGCTTGCAAACGTTTTGATATGGACAAGTACCCTTGCATCCATGCAATAGCCGCTCTTTTCATGTACAACAATAATCCATACAGGTAAGAGGATATACATGTACATGAGTTATGCTTTAAATATTATCAACTTGATCAGTGGACTTTGGCGTATAATCAGACGATATATCCGGTTCCCGATATGTCTCAATGGATGGGAATTCATGATGGAATTTTAGCAAATGTTGTCTTACCACCACATCTTGAGAAAAGAAAAGGACGTCCAAGAAACCTGATTACCATCGATCGATGAGCGGCGTCGAAAAACAAGTAATAGATCAGTGTCCGGTCTAGATTTGGAATGATGTTTTAATAGCAACACCACCTAGGTGTTGGTGTCAATTATGTAGTCAGGTACGCTTTCATAATGATTCGTGATGATGGTTTTTGTTTTGTTCTTAGTCAGGTCCATATATCCGTTCGTGAATGTGGAATTATGTTACGTGACTTTTATGTTATATGCATGTGTACGAGACTTTTGTTATGTTGGCGCTTCATGTTACGTGACTTTGTGTTATATTCATGTGTACTTGAGACCAAAGTATTGTTGGCTATTCATGTTACGTGACTCCCTTTGTGTTATATTATTGTGTACTTGAGTTGTGGATTTGTGATATATGTTGGCGTTTCAGATTACAAGAGTAATATTTCTTCACCGCTTCATTCACTCAACCAAAAGTGTTGAGACCCCACTTGTTGTTTGGTCGTGTCATCCGTGTGTCAGGATCTCTATATGTGTAATCTATTCAATCATTGTACCATTGTACTTGCTTATTCAACACTTCCTTTACTTGTTGTTTTAAATATAGTATTCACAATGTACTTGTTGTTTCACACACATAGCATCTCTAAAGGACTAAAAGAGAACAATTCTATTTTGCTTACTATGGAAATGTAAGTTAAAATCTCTCTAAATCTTGGGAAACAAATTCGAGGAGGCTTTATGCCATATTGTTCCACTCTTCTCGGTTCCTTCATGTGTTTGTTTATATATTGATTGTTGTCATATTGTCGTTTGTATTTCTGTAATATATGTACTTTTCTCATTTTGTTATTCGTTGTTTATGTAGTTCTGTCAAAAACAAAAAATAGTTAATTTAATATTTGTAAGAGCCATTCTTACTATTTTATAACAAAATAATAACCCACTATTGTTTTATTGTTGTCCAAAACTACCCACTATTACTATACATGCATAATAATGTACTTTTTAATGGAGCTTGGCACAATAATCGCCGATGGTCATGACCTTTAATTCTTCTGCAAATGAAATCCCAGAGCAACCTCCAGGAGTGATGAAAGGTTTCTCTGATGGAGCTTGAAAACCACCAACAGACGCAGGAGGAGGCTGGGTAATAAAGAACCAAAACGATGAAGAGCTGGCCAGAGGATCAAAAGCTCTTGCCCATGTGGATTCGATGAATATAATTCACAACACAATATCACAATCAATGACAAAGTCTCTACTTCAATTATTTGATCCACCTTTGGCTTTGAATTTGATAGAACCAATGCCATAAGACTTGATAACTCTGTTATCACCCAAAAGAATTGTAGTTAAGTCTCCTTCATGAAAGTTACAGAACCAGTCTCTTCTTGCAGTCATATGAGATGTACATCCTGAATCTATGACCCATACATCTTCAACCTTTTGATCATTTACTGCTAAAGTTTCTGAAAAAATCAAACTATCTGTAATCACACCTGCTTCACCTTGCTATTCACTTTCTGCTTTCCTTTTTCTGGCATAATAGTCCTTCTTAGTGTGTCCCTCTTTCTTACAGAAGCAGCAGGTGATTTTCGATCTTGATTTTGATCGACTCTTGCTTCTTCCTTGTCTTCCATTTCCATTTCCGGTTTGTGATCTTGATGGGGATCTACCTCTTTCACTTGTATAAAGAGCTGATGAAGACCGTTTGTCTAATGCCTTATGTTTTGCCATTTCTCTTTCAAGTGATTTTGCAGAAAACACAACATCTTGCAGAGATAAACTCTTGTTGCAGAGTATGCTTCCATTGATTGTAACCATAATGCAAAGAATTCATCAAGATAATTGCTTGTACCTCTTCTGGTACAGTGATTTCCAGATTTCCCAATTCTGCAAGAATCTTCAAAACATCATCAACGTTTTCATCAATCGATTTAAATTCATCCATCTTGAAAGAATAGAACTTCAGCTGCAAATATACTCGAATTGGAAGAGATTTTTCCAATTACAATTTATTCAAGAGATACCACATATCAGCAGCTGTCTCACGGTGCTTGATCTTGCGTAGCACTGTGTCACCAACATGAGAGATGATTTGATTCCCAGCTTTCTCTGATTGCTCAATTTCTCTGGATCGGGAACTTCTTTTGTTGAAGATTCACCACTACTCGCTGGTTTTGTATCACTTGGTATTGTCTTTTTCAACGAGAAATCGGTAATCGCATTCTTCAATCCAAGAGTACCAAGATGAGCTTGAACTCGAATCTTCCAGAGTGAGAAGTCTGAATTACCATCAAACAACTTGAGCTTTGTCTTGGATTTAGGTTTCGCCATAGCTAGAGAGAGAAAGAGCTTGAGCTATGATACCAATTGTAGTAAACACTATGAACAATGAATCAGATTTCTCGTGTTCTTGAACTTTAGAATCGAATGAGAGAAGAACTCAAGACAAACAAAAATGATAACCCAGTTCAACTAGTCAGTATAACTAGTTTACATCTGGAGCTGGATTAAACCCATTAATTCACTATCAGCAATCGTAGTTACAAAGCAAGCTCTGCAACAATGGTGTTTTTGGGTTTACAAGGAAGAAGAAGAAGAAGAACAACAAAAGGTGTAACAGAAACAAAAAAAAGAAGACCCAATATATATATATGAGAATCTGAGAGTGAATCAGCTCCAACATAATCATCATGCAGTTAGAATTGGTTGAAACACACTCTCTTGAATCTTCAATTGATCGGCTTCTGAAGAAGATAAGGCCAATTTCAATAACCGGAATTAGTACACTGAACCAAACTCACTAAACCTGAGATTTGAGTCACCACATTACAGATAACCAAATGTTATATTGTATTTACTTTTTGTTTTAAACGCCAATACCATTTTAGAAAGGGAAATGAAGACAAGCATGCCCATGGGCGATACAAACAGACTCCAGCCCAACCCCGGGCCACAACAAAAGATAGGCATCAGCCCCACATCGATCCACAACCGAAAGAAGAGCCACTCACGATCCAAAACACAAAAGATAGAAATAAAAGCAATGACAATATTACAGAGTAAAACAAGAAGAAAGAAGAGTAAGTGACCATTCCCCATTGACAAGGATCAGGGAGGTACTTATATTGAGTAAACCGTCTTCTGGCCATGCAATCAAGGTGCCAGTTGCGTTTAGCAACCTTGGAGAGTAAGCTTGCAATGTGTGTGTTGTCAGGGAGAGTTTCTAGATCCTGTTCAATGTTAGCGGTATTTAAATTCATTGAGTTTGTGCTAATGAGATGGTCCAGCAGATGTTGGTTTTGTCGTATCACTTATTGGTTGTGGGCCGATGGTCCAGCAATTGATCTGCTTAATGGGACTAAGGCCAGCATCGGTCCAAGTCTTTATGTTGCTCGTTTACGGTTTTGGGCCGAGCGAAGGCCCAACATCGGCTCATCATAGAACTTGACCACAATATATACTAGGTTCATCGTATTCTTCATTTGCAGAGATTTCCTTTGCGATTTTCACCATTGTTGTACAGAGAGATAAGCTTTTGTAACAGAACAAGATAATAGATTGCTAATAGATTCTGGATTAAGTTCCGCAGAGAGATGTACTCACTGATTTCTCAGTGAGGAACTCTATCACCTCTTGTGTTCGATTTCTTTCTTTCAAAACCAAAATCCAATCTGAATCAGTCAACCTCAATTCTTAATCCGCATTGAAATTGAGTTATTAATCGAGCCGATGCTTTAACAAGTGGTATCAGAGCTGCGGTAGAGAAAGATTAAACAACATCAAGCTCGGAGCTTATCAAGTAAGGAGGTTCAAGAAAGGAGATTTACCTGAGGAAGGATTGTTGCAGTTCCTCATCTTCTTCTCTTGGAGACGTTGAGGAGACAGGAAGGTCGATGGTATTGATTTGCTCGCAAGAAAAATACAAAAGGTGTTTGTATTTGCGTGCTTTTCAAGGAACCAGAAACACTCGAAAGAGTTGGCAAAAGCATTAAAGTTCCAATTTTTTCAATAGTCAAAGGATTCAAGCATGGAAGTCATCTCAGGAAAGTTTGAGGTGGAGATATTCGATGGTAAGGGAGACTTTGGATTATGGAAATATAGAATGCTGGGACAGTTTGAGATTCATGGTCTTCTCACGGTTCTTGAGAAAGATCATGAGGAAGTGTGGCCTATGGAGGAAGTATATGTGACAGACAAAGAAACAGGAAAATAGATCAAGATAGGCAAGCCAATTTCAAAGGATCCTCAATGGGAGCTAAAGGATCGACGAGCAAGGAGCCTGCTGGGGTAATGCATATCAAACTCGGTAATGAGAAAATAATGAATGAACCTACAACGTTCAAGCAATGGAAAGCCCTAGAACGTGACTACCAGACTAAGACTAAAGCTAACAGAGTCTATCTAAAGAGACAGTTCTCTTTATAGAGGATGGATGAAGACAAATCTATTGAGGAGAATCTTGATGTGTTCCTAAAACTAATCGGAGACTTAGAAAGCTTAAAAGTCACTATTCAGGATGAGGATCAAGCAATAGCATTGTTAAATAGTCTACCACCTCAATATGATCCGCTAACACATACTCTACAGTTTGGAAAAGCCAAAGACACATTAACCATGGATGATGTGATAACAAGAGCCTATGGAATGGAATCAAACCTAAGGCAAAATGGGTTATTAAACAAGAAGAAAACACATTCAGAAGGTTTAACCGTTGATGGCAGAGAAAAATCAGAAAAGAGAAGTGTAAAGGGTTCTGGAAAGAACATATTCAGATCAAAAAGCAAAGGTAGATCTAAGTCTAGGCCGAGATAGAACATTGAAGAAGTTAGGGCATGCTGGATATGTGGAGATGAAAATCACTGGAAACGTGATTGTCCACAAAAAAAGAATGGGAAAGGAAAGGAATCAACAAACTTTGTAGTAACAGGTTCAGAGAGTTCAGCCTATATTGCAAGTTTAATCGCAACTACTAAGGAATGGGTAATGGATTCAGGCTGTACTTTTCATATAACTCCTAGGAAAGACCTCATAACGGATCTGATAGAATTTGAAGGAAACAAGGTCTACATGGAAAATAACTCATATTGCTCAGTCAAGGGAGTTGGTAAGATCGTAATTGAGAATAAAGAAGGTAACTTAGTTACCTTAAATGATGTGAGATATGTACCAGAAATGAGTAGGAACCTAATTTATTATGGTCAACTAGAAGAACTGGGGTGTTACTATCAAGGAAATGATTTTAGTATTCAGTTTTTCAAGAAGAATGGTGACAAATTCCTATCTGGTAAATATCAGAACGGCCTATATTTCCTAGATGGCAAAGTACTAAGCTCAGAAGTCAATGTGGCAAAGGAAACTATTGATATAACAACGAGATGGCATCGTAGATTGGCTCATATGGGAAAAAGATCAATGGAGACTTTGGTCAGAAAGGGACATCTAAAGAAAAGAGAGGTAAAAGCAATGGGATTATGTGAAGCATGTACATTGGGAAAGACTCATAGACTCGGTTTTCAGAGGGGAAAACACACTAAAAATGTACTTTATAGTACATCCATTCGGATTTATCGGGATCACAGAACACTACACCTAGCATTTCAGGATGCCAATATTTCATTAGTTTTATCGATGACTACTCTAAGAAAGTATGGATTCAGTTTCTCAGAAGAAAGAGTGATGCATTTCAAGCATTCAAGGAATGGAAAATGTTGATAGAAAACCAAACAGGAAAAAGGATCAAGTTTCTAAGGACTGACAATGGACTTGAATACTGCAACAGATAGTTCGATGACCTATGCAAAGAAGCAGGGATTAAAAGACACAGAATATGTGCTTATACTCCACAACAAAATGGGGTATCAGAAAGAATGAATAGGACTATAATGGAGAAAGTGAGAAGCATGCTATCAGAATCAAGCTTTGGTGGGGAATTTTGGGCAGAGGCAGCAAATACGGCAGTATATGTTATAAACAGATCACCAGCAGCATCAATTAACTTTGATGTACCAGAGGAAGTGTGGTCTAAATCTAAACCTGAGTATAATCACCTAAGAAGTTTCGGGTGTATAGCATATGTCAACACTATTCAAGACAAGCTAAGTCCTAGAGCTGTAAAAGGAGTTTTTATTGGCTATGGAATAGAAACTAAGGGCTACAGGATTAGGCTAATAAAAGAAGAGAAGTTGGTGAGAAGTAGAGATGTGGTCTTTAATGAAGATGAGCTATACAAGGACTCTATTGCAGAAGAATATAAACCTAAGGCTGAGCAAAGAAACGAAGAAAAGAAATTCGAGAAAAGGGTAACTTTCAGAGTGAATCTAGAGGAAATACTTGGAGAAAAAGATCAGCTAAAGGGGATTGCATGGTCAGGTGGAGCAAGTCCAGAGTATGTTCCAGAAGGTATAAGTGAAGAAGAGAGTCATTTAGACTCTGGAAATTCGGAAAGGGAGGAGACTATTCTGGATGATTGCCTATTAGCTCGAGATAGAAAAAGAAGAAATATAAGACCCCACCTCTAGGTTTGAAGAAGCAGACCTAGTTGCTTTTGCACTATCAAGTTCTGAAGAAATCGAACTTGGAGAACCTAAAACTTATTCAGAGGCAATGCAAAGCAAAGACAGAGAAAGATGGATAAAAGCATCTAATGAGGAAATAGATTCTCTTATCAGAAATAACACGTGGATCCTAGTCGACAAACCTTAGAAGCAAAAGGTAATTGGTTGCAGATGGCTATTCAAGTTAAAACCAGGCATACCAGGAGTTGAAAGACCAAGATATAAAAGCAGATTGGTTGCTAAGGATTATGCTCAGGTTGAGGGAGTTGATTACAATGATATTTTTGCACCAGTAGTCAAACATGTTTCAATTAGGATACTCCTATCTACAGTTACTTATTGGGACATGGTACTAGAACAGATGGATGTAAAAACAGTTTTCCTACAGGGAACATTACAAGAAGAAATCTACATGAATAAACCAGAAGGCTATGAGGTAAAAGGCAAATAAGGAAAAGTATTTTTACTCAAGAAATCTTTATACGGTCTAAAGTAGTCACCGAGAGAATGAAATGCAAAGTTCAATGATTTCATGTGTAAACAAAATTTTCAGAAGAGTGAATATGATCTTACAAAGGAGAAACAGTTGATGACATGATATATCTTCTCATATATGTAGATGATATGCTCATTGCATCAACATAGAGACAGCATATTGTGACTCTAAAACAACTACTCAGCAAACAGTTCGAAATGAAGGACCTAATACCAGCAAGGAAAATACTAGGTATGAAAATACTAGCTTGGGCTCGAGTGTGTTTGAGTTGGACGGCACGCATAGTGTGGACATGAGCGGCACGCTGAGTGGGGACATGAGCGGCACGCTGAGTGGGGACTCGACCAAGAGTGATGCTCTTTCTGTGACTCTTCAGCTTCTGTGACTCTTCAGCTTCTGCGACTCCTGAATTCTCTGGTTATGCGCTCTACTACCTGAAAAATCCTTGAATACAATGTATATGCTAATGCGTATGAAAGAGCCTATCTAGGATGAAAATGTAGTAAAAATGTATGCTTAGATTAGTTAAATGAGGTTCCTAATAATGTTAAAAACGTGTATATCAGATACGGGCATTGTTCCACTTCATGTGTGATCCTTTGGGCACCTAGAGAAGAGATTGGATGCCATTTCATAATGGAAATGAATCATCACCTCTCCTCCATTTTGGAAATGAACTGGCCTGAAGAACTTAAGTCGGTCCCAGATGTAAATCACCACCTTAGCTCGGGCAACAAAGGAATGAGATAGAGAAACTTCTTGTATGTCAACATCCAACACCTCTCCAACGATATTGGTTATCATATGAGTCATTGTGATTGTAGCATATTGTATAGGCAGGTTCTTGAGCTGAAACCACCCTTATAAGTGTCCAAAAGTGTGGTGGTTCCGGATCTTCCCACCTCTGGATCGCGATTGACCAGCCATTGAAAATGATCGGTTGTTGTTGCAGCACAATGGACATGTTGAACTCAGAAGTGAAGAAGAACAAGACAAATTCCAAACCAACAATGCGTCCAATGATTGTTGATTGCATCCGCTATTGCCTAGGGAGCTCATCAATCATTCCCTGCAAGTTTTACTCCAGAAGATGAAGGGGTTTGGCCATCAAGCTTAATATGTTCCTTACTAAAGCTCTAGCAAATGCGTGTTGTGGGATGTGAACTGCTACGTTCGGACGCCCCATGTGATATTGTTCGAGATCGTTGTAGTTGGTGTTCACCATTGCTTAGTGTATGAAAGTTTTCTGTTTTTTGCTTTGTTTCACTAAAACCATCTGCAATGAATATTTCTTATAAAAGTTTCTTTATCAAAATAATGATAAAATATTAAATAATAATTTTTTATTAGAAGAGTCTTTTAATATAGGTAAATGAATCTCTCATTTAAAACGTTATGGATGGAAGTTCCAAAAATTTTGAAACATTTCTTGATTAAAAAAAGTTTATATATTAGTTTATTATTTTAATCTTTATATGAGAGATTTTTGTGAAAAAATGTTCAGAGTGAATCACCATGATATAAATAAGAATAGGTAATGGTGTGTGGAAAACTGAACTGGCGTTTTAGTTATTACTCGCGTGGCATAGTGAGAGAGTGATCATGATTGTCTTGGCCACCGTGAGCCCATGCATGACATGTAGCGTGAACCATTAGAGCCTCCAAAATATAAATAGTCATTATGATTGTGTCTTGAAAACTGGAGAAGCTAGATTCTTGTTGTTTAGCCGTTAACAGAGCCACATGGCATGTGAAAATTGGTCTAGCATTAGCTATTTATATAGTAGGTTATGCGAAAGGCTTGGGTGGTTTAAGATGTAGGGATAATGATAGTAATTAGGAGAGATAATGGAAAAGGAAAGAAGGGAGGTTAGTCTGTAATGACAAAAACAATCTTGGGGAATTGACCAATGAGAATGGGTAGTAAAACTAAAAAGGAAGGTGCAGAGAGTGCTTTGAAAACAAGAGTGTTGATCAGG
The DNA here is from genome assembly GCA_023374145.1 of Lepidium sativum. Taxonomy (NCBI): domain Eukaryota; kingdom Viridiplantae; phylum Streptophyta; class Magnoliopsida; order Brassicales; family Brassicaceae; genus Lepidium; species Lepidium sativum. The sequence continues at coordinate 4,369 of JAKUCM010006883.1, read as the reverse complement.
CGAAAGGCTTTTTGCTTCACTCCAAGATGCATATTGGTTGGACTAGAGTTAGACATTTCTGATGTGAGAGGACAGGGATACGACAATGGATCCAATATGAAAGGAAAGAACAAGGGAGCACAAAAGAGGTTGTTTGAAATTAATCCAAGGGCATTCTTCACACCATGTGGTTGTCATAGTCTTAATCTTGTGCTATTTGATATAACATCTTCTTCCATAAAAGCTGTGTCTTTTTTCGGAATTGTTCAAAGGATATATTGCTTATTTTCTTCATCAACAAATAGGTGGGACATTTTGACAGGGATGGTTAAAGGACTAACCCTTAAATCTCTGTTTCAGACATGATGGGAAAGTCATGTTGAAAGTGTCGGAGCAATATGGTTTCAAGTACAATGGCTCTAAAGGTTGAAATTGTCAGAGAAATAAGTCATAGTTGGCTTAAATGGCCCTGAAACGATGATAATTCTGCAAATATGAATGCAAAATGTGCTATGCTAAAATGTAGACACATCAATAAATTTTAGTTTGTAAGTCTCCTTAAGTAAGAATAATAATAGTTGGGTTTTTCAGATAAAATAATTGTTACAGGAGTTCTTAATAATTGTTAAATCTCATGTTAGAAAAAAATTTAATTAAACATGAGGAAGATGAATAGTTGACGACTCTCTCGTGAAAGATCTCCTCTTGCTCTTGTCCTTTTGCTACAAATTATTTTTTCACCTTCTCCTTCTTCAGAGTTTTTAGTTACAGCATTCAACTCTCTTTTTTTTAGTTCCTTCAACAAATTCATCAATTATCAATTGATAATTATCTTCAAGTTTTCGTAAAAAGGTATGTCAGTATGTGCAATGATTTATTAGTTATTACTTAATTAGAAAGAAGAAGTGAGTGATCAATTGATCAAAGATTTGCTATTAGAGGAATAAACAATGGTAAATTATTCATAAAACAATCAAAGAAAATTATCTAAGTTTCTTTTAGTCATCTTGGTGAGTGGTGACTTGGTAAAGCACAAGCACTAACAGTGCTAGGCACTAAAGCCAAAATAGCTTCTTACACTATCTGCTATTTAGACAATTGATGATGCTATATTACTATTGTATCGGTTTTACACATAATCATTTTTCTGTGCATGAAGTTTTGCTATTTTGGACAGGTGGATTATTAAATCTGATTTTTGTTTCTGTGCAGACAGGTTTATGCAGAGAACATCAAAAGGAAAAAGCAGAATGCCACCGTCGGGAGTAAGCAAAAGCAAACCATATGGAATAAGAAAGAACCAACCATCGGGAGCTGAAAACAAAAATAAAAAGAAGAAACATGAAGCATACATCAAGTCACTAGAAGGTTCTAAGTTCAGATATGTAAAGAAAGTTAAGAGTACCGAACTTGAGGATTAAGCTACTTAAAGAGAAGAAAATGAAAATGAGCATGTAGATGTTATTGGTTAAAATAGTGAGCTTCAGAATTCAGATGAATGTAAAGAGACTCATCAAAGATTAGACCAAAAATCAAGGTGAAGAGGAAAAGGAACAACAAAAGAAAGATATTTCTTATCCGGAAAATTGGGAAAACGTTGATATGGGGTTGAGGGATTTGTTGGTTCAAAGGGGTCGTCCTATGATAAGACTATCAAGTCATAATCACTTTCCGAAAGACAGTCTTGGTAGGCATTTTTCGCATGCATTCTACACAAGAGACATGATAAACGGAGAAAAAAGGACAGCCGATGGTTGATATACTCAAATGCTTTGGATAAAGCTTTTTTCTGCTGCAAGTTATTTAAGCATGAAAAAGGTGATGGTTACTTGACAACCACGGTGTATAATGATTGGAGAAACTTGTCGAAAAGGCTGAAAGTAAAGGAAGTTTCACATAATCATGTTACATCCATGACACATTGGAAAAGGTTGGAGTTGAGACTATAGAAAACTCAGACCATTGATAAGCATGCTCAAGAAGAACTTAATAGAGAGAAAATCCATTGGAGAGAAGTGTTATTGAGAATATTTGTAGTTGTGAAAACTCTAGCTCAAAGAATCTGGCTTTTCGTGGAGCATGTTAGACAAATTAAGAAGAAGGAAATCTACGCCCATTACCTTAGTCACACAATTGAGAATAAAATGATTGAAGTGCTTGCTAGGGAGATCAAAGTTATGATCATAAAGAAGATCCATGATTCAAAGTATTTCTCCATAATTGTTTATTGCACTCTGGATATTAGCCATAAAGAGCAAATGACTTTGGTTATCCAATGTGTGGATGTCTCTACAATGTCAACCAAGATCGAGGAATTTTTTTGTACATTTTTATATTGTCAAAGATAAATCAGGCGAAAGGCTTTTTGCTTCACTCCAAGATGCATATTGGTTGGACTAGAGTTAGACATTTCTGATGTGAGAGGACAGGGATACGACAATGGATCCAATATGAAAGGAAAGAACAAGGGAGCACAAAAGAGGTTGTTTGAAATTAATCCAAGGGCATTCTTCACACCATGTGGTTGTCATAGTCTTAATCTTGTGCTATTTGATATAACATCTTCTTCCATAAAAGCTGTGTCTTTTTTCGGAATTGTTCAAAGGATATATTGCTTATTTTCTTCATCAACAAATAGGTGGGACATTTTGACAGGGATGGTTAAAGGACTAACCCTTAAATCTCTGTTTCAGACATGATGGGAAAGTCATGTTGAAAGTGTCGGAGCAATATGGTTTCAAGTACAATGGCTCTAAAGGTTGAAATTGTCAGAGAAATAAGTCATAGTTGGCTTAAATGGCCCTGAAACGATGATAATTCTGCAAATATGAATGCAAAATGTGCTATGCTAAAATGTAGACACATCAATAAATTTTAGTTTGTAAGTCTCCTTAAGTAAGAATAATAATAGTTGGGTTTTTCAGATAAAATAATTGTTACAGGAGTTCTTAATAATTGTTAAATCTCATGTTAGAAAAAAATTTAATTAAACATGAGGAAGATGAATAGTTGACGACTCTCTCGTGAAAGATCTCCTCTTGCTCTTGTCCTTTTGCTACAAATTATTTTTTCACCTTCTCCTTCTTCAGAGTTTTTAGTTACAGCATTCAACTCTCTTTTTTTTAGTTCCTTCAACAAATTCATCAATTATCAATTGATAATTATCTTCAAGTTTTCGTAAAAAGGTATGTCAGTATGTGCAATGATTTATTAGTTATTACTTAATTAGAAAGAAGAAGTGAGTGATCAATTGATCAAAGATTTGCTATTAGAGGAATAAACAATGGTAAATTATTCATAAAACAATCAAAGAAAATTATCTAAGTTTCTTTTAGTCATCTTGGTGAGTGGTGACTTGGTAAAGCACAAGCACTAACAGTGCTAGGCACTAAAGCCAAAATAGCTTCTTACACTATCTGCTATTTAGACAATTGATGATGCTATATTACTATTGTATCGGTTTTACACATAATCATTTTTCTGTGCATGAAGTTTTGCTATTTTGGACAGGTGGATTATTAAATCTGATTTTTGTTTCTGTGCAGACAGGTTTATGCAGAGAACATCAAAAGGAAAAAGCAGAATGCCACCGTCGGGAGTAAGCAAAAGCAAACCATATGGAATAAGAAAGAACCAACCATCGGGAGCTGAAAACAAAAATAAAAAGAAGAAACATGAAGCATACATCAAGTCACTAGAAGGTTCTAAGTTCAGATATGTAAAGAAAGTTAAGAGTACCGAACTTGAGGATTAAGCTACTTAAAGAGAAGAAAATGAAAATGAGCATGTAGATGTTATTGGTTAAAATAGTGAGCTTCAGAATTCAGATGAATGTAAAGAGACTCATCAAAGATTAGACCAAAAATCAAGGTGAAGAGGAAAAGGAACAACAAAAGAAAGATATTTCTTATCCGGAAAATTGGGAAAACGTTGATATGGGGTTGAGGGATTTGTTGGTTCAAAGGGGTCGTCCTATGATAAGACTATCAAGTCATAATCACTTTCCGAAAGACAGTCTTGGTAGGCATTTTTCGCATGCATTCTACACAAGAGACATGATAAACGGAGAAAAAAGGACAGCCGATGGTTGATATACTCAAATGCTTTGGATAAAGCTTTTTTCTGCTGCAAGTTATTTAAGCATGAAAAAGGTGATGGTTACTTGACAACCACGGTGTATAATGATTGGAGAAACTTGTCGAAAAGGCTGAAAGTAAAGGAAGTTTCACATAATCATGTTACATCCATGACACATTGGAAAAGGTTGGAGTTGAGACTATAGAAAACTCAGACCATTGATAAGCATGCTCAAGAAGAACTTAATAGAGAGAAAATCCATTGGAGAGAAGTGTTATTGAGAATATTTGTAGTTGTGAAAACTCTAGCTCAA
>JAKUCM010006882.1:0-19041 GCA_023374145.1 Lepidium sativum | reverse complement strand
AAATCCAAGATAAAAATTTGTTTGTCCAAGATCTTTCATTTCAAACTCTTTCTTCATATGAGTTCTTATCTCTTCAATTTCTTTTTGGGTTTCAGTTATGTTCAGGTCATCAACATATATAGCAATGATTACAAACTCAGATATAGATTTCTTAATAAATACGCAAGGACATATATCTTTTATTCAACAAATATTCATTGAAGCGATTATACTACATGCGTCTGGATTGTTTTAATACATAAAGTGATCAATGTAGTTTTACTGAACATATTTCTTTAGATTTTGAGTTCAATGCTTCATGCATCTTTAGTCCTTCTGGGATTTTCATATTTATATATTTTATTATCAAGTGATTCATATAGATATGTTGTCACAACATCCATTAGTTGCATTTATAGATTTTTAGATGTTGCTAAACTCATCAAAAATCTGAAGGTAATTGCATACATTACTGGGAATATGTTTCTTCATAATCAATTTCCGGTCTTTAAGAAAAACATTGGGCAACAAGTCGGGTTTTATACGTTGTTACCTCATTTTTCTCATTTCTCTGTTATGATAATAGATCCAAACACTTTTCCTTTATTGAGAGAGTTCAATTCAGTTGCCATGGCCATTTTCTATTTCTCCCAATCAGCTCTTTTCTGGCATTCTAATATGGACTTTGGATATGAATCATCACTTTCATTATCAATTTCTTTTGATACAGAGAATGGAAAAATTTCATCATCATCTTCTATTTCATTTTTTACCCAAATATTTCTGTATTGGGCATAATTGATGGAAATATCATGTTTTTCTTTATTTTCGTCTTCATGACTTTTCTCTATATAATTTGGTTCTTCTAAACCTTAGGCTCATTTGCTATATTTCCATCGTTTTGTTCTTCTGTAACAGTAACTCTTGATGGAATGTTCACAGCGTGTATATATGATTTTGTCACCCTTTTTGTATTAGTGAATGCGACTGGTATTTGATTTGTCATATTTTTCCAATGCACAATTCTCTGAACTTCCAATTCACGTTGTTTCACAGGGGGATCAAGGTGCCACAACGATGGTATGTACCATGTAATATCATTTGGAATTTCTTTAGTTCCTCCCCCTAACGTTGGAAATTCATCTTCATTAAAATGTCAATTGGTAAAACATGTCGTAAACATATCACCCATCTTTGGTTCTAGATATCAAATTATACTTGGTGATGTATACCCAATATATATCTCCAATCTGCTTTGTGGTCTAATTTTTGTTAATTGTGGTGGTCCTATAGGGACATAAACCGCACATCCAAAAACACGGAGATGAGATATATATGACTTGTGGCCATATGTTAATTCTAATGTAGGATTGGATGTTCAACATCTATTCCCAATTATATACAATAGTCATTGAAAGTTTGTGAAGTTAATTCACCAGCGTTATGAAGTCTTACCTTCTTTATTATATAATCAGGAAATTGTGCCCTAAACCTGATTATTTGGGTAATGAATTTTGCAAAAGTCATATTTCATGTGCTCAATAGACACACATGTGACCATATAGGAGATGCGTCAATTAATACCATAAAATATCTAAATAGTCTGCATTGTGGATGGATAGGTCCACACATATGTCATCATATATTCTTTCTAAGAATATCGGAGATTCACTCCCAACTTTGATTGGTGATAGCCGAGTTATTAGTTTTCCAAGAAAACAAGCATTACATGGAACTTGTTTCGCTTGAAAAATCTTATGGTTTTTCAGTGAATGTCCATTTGTAGTTTTAACAATCTTTCGCATCATGACAGAACCAGAGTGCCCGAAACATTCATTCCAAATTTTGAAGGTACATGTAAACTCCGAGTTTACTGTAATATACGATTCAGTCATGTTTATTATTGTGAAATATAGTCCGAAGGATAAAGCTAGCTGCTTTTCCAATATACATTTCTTTCCCGAATTGACTAATGTAATGCAAAGATATTCAATACTATTTTTATTAATGGTTTCTATACAAAAACTTAAAATAAGTAAATATTTAATAGAAATAAGTCTATAAAAGCTTAAATTTAACTAAAATATATTGGGTACCCATTCGGTTCTTAATTCGATTCCGGTTCCGGTTCGGGTTTGGTTTTTTGGGTATATAAATATAAGATCCATTAAGGTATTTTTTTGGGTTCGGTTCGGATTTGGTTCCTCTTTTTCGTGTCGGTTTTGGTTTGGGTTTCGGGTATTGCTTTTTATGCCCAGACCTACTTGCCGAGTTGTTCATTTTAAGAGAGAAAAATAATTTTTATTTTTAAATATTGTGTGTGTTGTAGCATTGTCTGCCAGTCACATATTTATATCCTTTTTTCGAGTTTCAACAATTTCTTATTTGAAAATATTCATAAATATGCGTTAATATAATAAAAAAAACTTTATATTACAACACAATTTATTTTACAAAACACAAACAAGATTATGCAGTCATGACTATTTATATATTATGTCATACTTTTTTCGTCAGGAAGATTTTAGTCTTTTTGGTTTACGTTGATATCTATAGAATCAACAACGAAATCAGCCACATCGAGATATGTATCATTATTTATACCATCAAATGATGGCTCGACTTCACGGTCAAAAAAAGGTCCAGGTTCATTATCAAAAGAACGTTCAACATTGCCATAAACGAAGTTGGTTTCTTTTTTATTTTTCTTTTTTATTTTGTGACTCTTGGTGTAGATTGACAAAATATTTTGGCGTACGGCAGGTACTCGACCAATGCCCTTTCATGCCAAACCTATAGCAACTTTTCTCATATTGTCTTTTTCCAACTTCCTTTCCTTTTGACCTTTTATTATTCATTTCAGTGTTGAAATCATTTAGGACATGATTTTCTTCCTTGTACACGTCCATATCCTCCTCGTTCACTGCCACAGTAATTACCTCGACTGCATCTATGTCTATAATTATTCTAATTTAATGATGTAAATTTGCTTCTAGGAATGATGTTGATCCAGTAGTATATGACTGATGGTTTTGTGTCACAAGTTCATTATTTTGTTCCACTACAAGAAGAACTTGCATTAGTTCTGAATACTTCATGTATCCATTAGTCCGATATTATTGTTGCATGACTACATTTTGAGAATGAGATATTTAGAGAGTTTTTTCGATCATATCATAATCGCTTATCTTCTCTCCAAATAACATTATCATGGAAATAATTCCAAATAGTGCAGAATTATATTCACTTACGCTTTTATAATCCTGGAATCGGAGGTTCAACCACCCATGTTTAGCTTTTGGTAAGATCACATATTTTTGGTGATTAAACATGTCTTTGAGTGATTACCAAAGATCTGCAGGATCTTCTTTTGTTATATATTCATCTTTTAAACCATTATGGATATGGTGGATCAAAAATATTATAGCATTAGTATTTTGCTCTTTTGAAGTCGATTTTGACTTATCGATGGTATCAAAGAGCTTTTTTTCTTTTAGGTGCAACCTTGCTCTAACTGTCCATCTCATATAATTATTTTCAGATATATTCACAAATAAAAATCCTAGAAATCGCAGAATGAATTATACCAAAGCAAAAATTAGAACCCAACCCATTTTCTTTTAACAATGAACTTAAACCGATTTTTGTGATGAAGAATAAATTTTTGAGTAAAAATTTGAAAGAAAAATTAGTGTATTTATAGATGAAAAATGTGTAGCCGTTGCGAATAGTTATTAGAGCCGTTGGAATAAATAAATATATGTGTTTATTTTTTTTATAACCGTTAAAAAAATATAACCAAATAAATATATCAAAATTAATATTTACCAATAATTAAACTATCATGAATCAATCAAATCATAGAAAGAGATAATCACATATTAGACATTAATTAAAATAGTAATGATTTAAAATGTATATTTTATCTTCTAGAGAAGTTATTTTTGTTCTTTATTTGTTTTTTTTGGAACTGATTTATATTTTATTTACTTATTTTATTTTATTGTTCAAGAACGTTTTTTTAAATGGTTGCGGGACAATTATTTTTCTTTTTTACTTTTTTATATATTGTTTTTGTTCTTCGGGAACATTTTTTTTCAAATGTCTTCTAGATATTTTTAATTATTAAACTTTTATCATTCTTCTGGAACATTTTAGTAAATGTCTTCTGGACATAAATAAATTTATGGAAAGTGAACCATATATACAGTATTTAGGTCATTAAAACAGATATATAAATTAAATTAAAATATATAGTATATATATAGAGACCTAGTCACTTATTATAACAAAGTATAAAAACAAATTTGATAAATTTTACCGTGAGTACATAAGATAGTTTACATATAAATAATTTTTCCTAGGTATAAGTAATTATACGACGGCTATACTTTATTACATTTTTATACTTTTCTCTCTGCTTTTTGGAAATCATTCATCTTATCTTCTTCTCTACGAATTCTTTTCTCTCATTTTTTAACAGCTTCACATTTCTTTTTTCCATTGTGGAATCTCTTCCTCTAATGTAACAATGGGTGGTTGTTACTCTGTTTCGTTGTCATGTGATCAAGTTGTGAATCAATTCACTCAATTGTTATGTGTTAAAGAGAGTTACATTTAAAGCATTGAGAAGAATCTCACTACCTTGGAGAAAACCATGGAAAAGCTGAAGGCAAGGCAAAATAATTTATCAAGAAGAGTGGAAAGAGAGGAAAATAGAGGTCTACGAAGACTTGACCAAATCCAGGTATGGCTTTCTAGAGTTGAGACCATCGAAAGTCAAGTTAATGATTTGCTTAATGTTAGAACAAATGAGCTTCAAAGGTTGTGCCTTTTTGGGTTCTGCTCTAAGAATTTGAAGTTGAGTTATCGTTATGGTAAACACATTTTCAAGATGTTAGAGGAGGTTGAGAATCTCAAATCTAATGGGGGTTTGAAGTGGCTGAGCAAGGTCAAGCATCTGAGGTGGTAAAAAGGCCTATCCAATCAAAAATTGTCGGGCAAAAATTTGTGCTTTAAACAGCATGGAAGCACTTCATTTAAAATGGTATGGGTCTATTGGGTTTGCAAGGTATGAGGAAGTTGGGAAGACTACACTTCTTAAGCAAATCAATAATAAAATTAAGGAGAATGCTTTTGATTTTGTTGATTTGGGTTGTGGTCTCTAAGGAGGTACAGATCCAAAAGATTCAAGAAGTTGTTGGTGGAGTAAGGTTGAACTTAGTAGCTTGAGGTGCAAGCTAATAGGTTAGACTGGTTGAGATGTTTTGGAAAATTATCCAAAACATAGTTTATATGTTTGAGGAAGTTATCCAAAACATAATTAAAATGTTTAGAAGTTATCTAAAATATAATTGTTTTCATTTTCTTGTAGTTATATAGAGATGTCAATGTTTGGCTTAAAGCATGAAATTAAGAGTTTGAGAGTTTAAGTTTTGAGTTATTTTTTGCAAGAAGTGTGATTGGCACCTGAAGATGCATTGGATTTATTACAAAAAGAATTTGGGGAGATCATATGTGGAAGTCATCTAGATATTACCAAAGCTTGCAAAGGTAGTTGCTTAAAAGTGTCGTGGTCTACCACTAGCACTTAACGTCATTGCTAAAGCCATGTAATCCAACGGACAATTCAAGAATGGCATCATGAAATTTGTGTTTTGACTTCAAATACAACTGCGTTTTCTGGTATGGATGATGAAATTCTTCCAATTTTAAAGTATAGTTACGATAATCTTAAGGGTGAGCAAGTTAAATCAAATTATTAAATCCTGTTTTCCAGAAGATGATAGAATTTCTAAAGTTGGGTTGATAGAATATTGGATATGTGAAGGGATTATAGATGACAATCAAGGTATGGAAGAGGCGAGGACCAAGAAATTTAATAAAACCATAATTAATTCAATATAAAGTTTCATTACATTATATAAATATAACAAACTATAATTTTAACTATATAATAATTATTATTGTATAAACTTTTAAATACTATTTAATAATTTTAACTATATAGTAATAATTATTTAATAATACACTATATATTAAAAACTTATTACATAAATTAAATAGATTATCATTGTAGATATTTTTCCTCTAAATATAAAGTTTGGAATAAAATTTAGAGTACCATTGGAGATGTTTTGAAAATCAAGTATAAAGATTTCACCAATAAAAACTCTCACAAAAATATATGGTTTGTACTAAATACTAATATCCAACAGTAGGTTGTAATGCAAATAAAAACCTAATTTTAATAACTATGAGCAATGTAAACCTCTATGATATAGTTAAACGTTTTAACATATTTTACAATGCATCGTGTAATTAAAACTGTTAAAAGCAAAAAAAAATGCTAATAAGTTTTAAAATATTGACCTTCCGTAAAAAAGCCTCTAAATTTTTTTAAAATACTTGAACGAATTATATTAAATTTTAATCTGATAGATTCAGAATGAATCCTTGTATAAGTTACAAGTGAAAAATTATTTTAGTGATATATCAAATATCTTTCAGAAGTTCAAAATTTATAAAATGAAAAATTTCTGAACTTTACAACTAGAAAAGTGTAAATTAAAAATAAAAAGATAAATATTCAAATCTCAACCTCCTACAAATTTAAAAAAGAAAATGAAATGACTCGTTTATTGACAGGTGATAAATCTATTAATAAAAAATATTTTTTAACATTTAACATTAAATTTTATTGTTTATATTAAATAAGAAATTGGTTAATGGATTTGATAGTTATAGTTTTTTTTTCAACGGCAAGATATTATATATCACGGAACATGGTATGAGTACAAGGAATCTAAAGCAATCTCTCGAACACAACGAGCGAGATAATCTGCCTTATAATTCAATTGTCTTGGGATAACAGATAGGGAGAACATGGAAAACAAAGAATTTAGCCTGATATATTCCTTGTGATAGGGAAGAAAAGTTGGCCAATCCTTTGGGTGTTTAAGAATATTCAAAACCGTCTTGCAATCTGTCAGTACCCCCACCTCCGAAATGTTAAACTCCACTAGGGATTCCATCGCCCAAAGAACTGAGTGAAGGGCATAGAGACTCCGGTTAACTCTGCGTGCCCCCGTGATTTCTCCTTCCACCGAATCCGGAAAATAGAACCAACCTAAACCAGTTTTGCAGTATGTATTCTTCTAGGAAGCGTCCACAAAACATTTATAGCCATTGAAATTGTGATTAGATGTATAGGGGAAAGCGAATGGGGACTTTATCAGGGATTGGTGTTCTTGGTTTATCGAACTGGTACCCTTAAAATTACTCCTTGCCGAGGACCATTCCTGATAGTCCGCTTTAGCTTGAAGAACTATATTCCAAGGGTTGGATTCCCCATTTGAGAAACAGTGTTCATTTCTCGCTTTCTAAATATTCCAAATCAACCATGGATAGGTCTTAGTATCCTCATTAACTGATGTCCGCCACAATAGGTAATCAAGATTATGCCAGATGGAATTGGCCGAGAATAATGATGGTGCAGACGGGATTGATGATTAAGCCCAAGTTTGGAGTGCTGGGGGACACACGAAAATGACGTGGTTCATAGTTTCCTGATCTGTTCCATAACGAGTACATTGTGTGTCACATTTAATACCTCGAATAGATAAATTATATTTAATTGCCACACACCCTATAAGAGTTTGCCATATGAAATGTTTTATTTTAGACGAACACTCCAATTTCCAGATCTTAGGTATAAGATCTTGGAAATCTGGCCCAATGTTTCTATTATTTGTGATACTACAATGCTCTTCAATTTGGTATTCTGACTTAACTGAGTATCTCCCTGTCCTATTAAAAAACCAACCCAAGTAATCAGATTTTGTTATTCGGGGAATAGGAAGACCTAATATCAGTTGAGACTCCACCGGATTAAAATATTGCCTTACCAGGATTTCTTTCCATGTACGTGTTCTATTAACAATAAGTTGGTCCACGATCATGTCTGGGAATAAAGGTGGACAAGTTGTCGTAGCCGGACGAGGTGTAGTATCTGGGATACAAGGATCCTTCTAAATTCTGATAGATTTTCCATCCCAAATCCGTTTTATAATCCCTTTGGAAAGTAATGGTTTGGCTGAAATAATGCTTCCCAATCATATGATGGGGATACAATTACTTTTGCCGCTAAAGGGAAATTATGATAATATCGTCCTTGCATCACTCTCACAAAAAGGGATTCAGAACATTCAATTAATCTCCATAGTTGTTTCGCTAGAAGTGCAGTATTAAAATCTTCCAAGGTGCGAAAACCTAACCCTCCTTCGGATTTTGGTAGGCATAGTTTTTGCCATTTTTTCCAGTGGATTCCTTTTGAAGTCTGGTTATTCGACCACCAAAAATTGGATATAGCTGAGTTTAGCTTTTGAATCACACCTTTTGGCACTCGATAGCAAGACATTACATAGGTAGGTAGTGCCGTCAGTACCAATTTGATCAGTATTTCCTTCTCCCCTTTGGACAAAAATTTAGCCGATCAACTATTTACCCTCTCTTTGAGCTTTTCGTTGACAAAAGTAAAAAATTTTGTTTTAGCTCCTCCCATATTTTCCCGAAGCCCAAAGTATGAACCCATTTCTCCTGTTTTGGAGATCCCTAGAATCTGGTGAAGTTCTATTTAAATGTGTTCAGGACAGCGTGTCCAAATTGTATAGATGACTTTGCAAAATTATTTTGTTGACCCGAAATCGTCTCGTACTCTTTTAAAATACGGAGAATCTCTGAGGCTTCATCGATGGAAGACTTACAAAAAAACAAAGTGTCGTCCACAAAAAGTAGATGAGACACCTTTGGACTAGCCTGGGCAATTGATATACCCGTGATTTGTCCAATTAACTCATATCTGTTTTAACGGCCATGAATTGACCTTTGATAGCCTTATTAGTACTAAGAGGATAGAACATTTCCTGAGCAATTAAGATATTATCTGAGATTAGACGACCAGACATAAAAGCTGATTGCGTCTCACTGACCAGTTTGGATAGAATTTTCTTCAATCTTAAACATAAGATCTTTGAAATTATCTTGTACTCCACATTGCATATGCTAATAGGACGAAAATCTACCATTTTAGTTGGTCGAGAGATTTTTGGAATGAGACAAAGATTTGTTTTATTTAACTCTTTCTCAAAAGTGCCTTGACACAAAAAAGTATTGACAAGGTTAACAAGGTCATCTTTAACAATCTTCCATTCTGTCTGGAAAAAATTATTGTCATTCCGTCTGGTCCTGAGGTTTTGCAAGGGTCCTTTGTGAAAAGGGTTGTTTGAATTTCCTCTTCAGTCACTTTCTGAATCATCAAACGATTATCGTCATTTGTAATTTTGGTGTCCAGACTATCAAGAGGGAAACTAATAGTGCCGTTGCTAGAGAAGGGTGGGATTAGGTGTCTGTTTGACTATTTCCTCTAAAACTTACAAGTTGGCATTAAAATGAGAATAAACAACTAATTTTCTTAATCGATGTGTTTAATGCAAGGAAGACTTTTTACCATTTATGGGAAGAAACAAATAGCTGTTTTTACAATAATAATTTATTATTTTATCAATTAAAAAAGACTTTTCATGCTTTGCTCTCTGCCCTTGGACTCTTTGTCTAAGCACAACAAGATTTCAATTCGGGTTAGAGCCCGAGATAAAAAAAATAGAATTATTTTTGAATTTAAGAACATAAATTAATTTTCATAATGTAAAAATATTAAATTTTTATTAAAATATAAAAGCTGTAAAAATATAATTATCAAATATCAAATGACATATAATTATCAGATTTTAAAATTAGCAAATGACTCGTAATATCGTATGACTCATAATTTTATGAAATGAACATATAATACAAATTGATATGTAATATCAAATTTATTGTACTATCAAATTATTCGTATTTTATTATTGAAAATCAAACGTAACTTCATAAACATCAACTATTTGTAAGATAATTATTTTATATACATATTACTATTAGCTTATTTTTCATTTATTGTTTGATTTTCATAAAAACATCATTTCTTACGTAAGGTAAAATAAATACTATGTAAATATAAGGAAATAAAATATGTACTGAAATATTCTTTGTGGAACAAAAATGTTTTTGACGTGTGGCTATCTAAATTTTTTATTGTACTACTGTTTTCATTTATAAATAATTAGTAATTTTACATTGAAAACATGAGATATATCTAAAGTTTTATATTGCATTACGGAAATTTTTCTTTGTTTTAGTGATATATTCCCTATCCCAAAATAATGATGTTTAAGGTTTTGAAACATAGGTTAAGAAATTATTTAATTTTAAATTCTAAATTTTTTAAAATACTATTTTTAGTCCATTTAATCACTAAACCAATTAAAATTAATTTGGAGTATATAAATATTCAAACAAATAAGCATACAATTCATTTGTACTAAATATTGAAAACATAGCTATGGGGAGAGGATAAGAGCTCAATTGAAAATTCAAATAAGAATGATAGGTCCAAATCTGCTAGGAAATATAAGAATATTCGAAAATATAGAGTCTATATATACTAGACATAATAGAGATGGAAATACAAACAAAAATAAAAGTCACGGAGAACAACAATTTTTCCAGAATTTGGTATCAATAGTTAAGAGTTGGGTAAGTATGTCTCAGGGGAATTCAAATAGAAAGTTGGCTGAGAGTGGATCGCCGGTTAGAGGTCTGAAAATAAAAATACCAAAGATCAACAATACTGATCTCTTAGCTAGGTCATCTAAAGTTTTAATGGGGAGATGTTTGAATCCTCATAACCAAAACGTGGACACATTCTTATTTAGAATGCCTCAGTTTTGGATTTGGTGGGTCAAGTAAAAGGTCTTAATCTAGGAAACGGTAGATTCCAATTTGAATTTAATATTGAGGAGGATTTAGATAGAGTTCTGGAAAACGGAGCCATCAATTTCGATGGATGGATGGTGGGCTATGCCCCTTGGAAGGCGCTGGCTGGGGCGGATTACCCAGAAACAATCCAACTGTGGTCTAGATTCACTCTTCCATTTGAATACCGGGTGGAGAAGTGTATAGATTAGTAGCTGAGTCGATAGGAAAAGTCAAAGAGGTAGATGTAGTGAAAGGCATGGTCCTAGTAGAAATTTCGTGCTCTAATCCCCTCATCTTCTCATCAGTTTTAGAATTTGAGGAGGGAAAGGATATCTAAAATTTTAATAGAATATAAGAGACTACTAGGTTTTTGTAGTCTTTGCTTTCGAATGACCCATGATTCCACTCAATGTTACAAAGCTAAGCAGCTTCATGTAGGAATTGGGGAAGGAATGCATGGCAAGCAAGTGGCAGATCGGAAAACTAGAAGTTACAAAGGTGCTGTCACCTTGGGACACACCATTGGTGAAGGCACAAAAACTGGTCGAAATGAGCATAAGCGGCGACACAAAGGTGTCTCTTCGCTGAGACCACGATTGGAAACAGCAAAATCTGAGCACTCAAAAACTGTGAGTTTATATTTAGTCTTTCGTGTATTGCTGCTGGATTATGATGATTTAGTAAATTCTTTACTTGGAAAATACTATTGTGAATTATTGGTAATACTGCTTATGTTTTGGCAGGTCCAGAGACCTATTTTTCAAATCAAGAGATGAGGATTTCCTCGATACAATGAAGCTGGTTTCTAAAGTGGTTGAACCGAATGATACTGTTTCAGCTGAATAGACCGAGGATCAAGAGGATCAAACTGAAAGCGGTGCGGATCTTACAGAGAGAGAAGCATTGGCTGGTGATGGGATTGAGCTATCTCTTAGTGAGGAGGACACGTTGCTTTATACAGAGGATGACTTATTGGAAGACATGGCTTTTTGTGCAGCAGTGGCTAACGTTGATACAATGACAGAGGCTGATCGGATCAGAATCAATAGTGAATTTGAGCAGACCTTGAAGAAGTGTCGGGTTTCTGAGCAACCAACACAACAAGTAGGACCTAGTAAATCAACTTCCAGGAACAATACTCCAATTCGGGGTGTTCGATTCAAGAAGGCTTTGGCACTAAAGGCAATGTCCCCTAGGAAAACTCCAAAGAATAAAACACCTAAGGAGAGTACAACTAGGGATAAGGACAAGAGTCCAATGAAGTTTTAATGGAATTGTCAGGGTATTGATAATAGAATTTCGATTAATTATTTGAGAGATGTTTGGAAACGTTTTAGACCTAAATTTTTATTCCTATCAGAGACAAAAAATAATTTTATGTTTATGGAAAATTTTCAATATCACTTTGGTTATAATTTTTTAATTACGGTGGAACATGTGGAAAAAGTGGGGGTCTGGCACTATACTATATGGATCACATGAATGTGATAATTAATTATAAAGATCATAATATGATTGACATTTCCTTGGAATTCCAAGGACAAAAACTTTTTATAACTTTTATATATGGTGAACAAGTATTTCAGAGACGAGAACATGTCTGGGAGAAATTAACTAGGATAGGTATTCAACGAATCGAGTCGTGGTTAGTCATAGGCGACTTTAATGAACTTACGGGTAATAATGAAAAAATGGAGGGTTCAATGAGGCGTGTGTCACAGTTTTTAGCTTTTAGTCAGATGATACAGGACTGCGGGCTGATTGACTTTCCAAAAATTGGAAACTTTTGGTCATGGCGGGGTGTCAGACAAAATGGAGTAATACGCTGCATATTGGATAAAAGTTTTGGGAACAAAGAATGGCATGATTTATTCCCAAAATCAGCGACCGGATATTTAGAGATGATTGGGTCGGATCATAGACCTATAGTGGGACGGTTTTCAAATTATGAACACTCAAATCGTCGACAATTTATATTTGATAGTCGTTGGATAGGAAAACCTGGAATTTTGGATACTGTGAAAATGTACTGGGAAAGCAAAATAATAAGACACAGATCACCCTATCAGAGAAAATACGGGGATGTCGGAGTGAAATTTTGAAATGGAGATATAATACTATTTCCACGAGACAAAAAATAATAACTGTCCTGAAACAGGAATTAGAGGAGTTGAAAAATGATACGATACCGGATCCGGATAGGATATCGATAGTTAATAAGGAGTTGCGAAATGCCTATCTTGATGAAGAAAGGTACTGGAAACAGAAGAGTATGAATAGATGGCTCAGGGAAAGAGATGAAAATACACGATTTTTCCATGCTCAAACTAAGCAGTGTAGAGCTCGGAATAGGATAATTGGGTTGCATTCGCGGGAAGATATTTGGATAACTAAGGATGTGGATATTTACGCTGAAGCAGCAAGGTATTTCACAGAACTGTTCTCCAGTAATGGTGATTCTACGATGATATTAGAGGATTTGGAAGCCAAGATTACGGCGTCGGACAATCATATTTTGATGCGAAAAGCGACGGTGGAGGAAGTCCATCGGGCTCTATTCGTAATAGATTCGTGTAAAGCACCAGGTCCAGATGGATTGACCGCTTTATTTTTCCAAGAATCATGGGACAT
Source organism: Lepidium sativum (assembly GCA_023374145.1). Taxonomy (NCBI): domain Eukaryota; kingdom Viridiplantae; phylum Streptophyta; class Magnoliopsida; order Brassicales; family Brassicaceae; genus Lepidium; species Lepidium sativum. The sequence goes on along the minus strand of JAKUCM010006882.1, from coordinate 5,574 downwards.
AGTTAAGGATGATCTGGTTACTTTGGTCAATCAATTTATCTCTAATGGTCATTTGAAAAAAATGTAAATCGAACAAATTTATGTCTAATTCCGAAGACGCTGAGACCTACGAGGATGACGGAATTTAGGCCAATTAGTTTATGTAATGTAGCATATAAGATTATATCTAAAGTAATGTGTCTACGGTTAAGAGTGGTGCTCCCTAGACTAGTGCCGGAAACTCAATCGGCTTTTATCACTGGGAGAAATATTTCAGACAATATATTAATAGCACAAGAAATGTTTCATACTCTTCGGACGAACCCATCCGTGAAGGGCAAGTATATAGCAATAAAAACGGACATGAGTAAATCTTATGATCGTGTAGAATGGAATTTTGTAAAAATTCTACTGCAAAAACTGGGATTTTGCGAGGCATGGATTAGATGCATTATGTTTTGTATCACAAGTGTGGAATACTCGGTTTTAGTAAATGAAAGACCTGGAGGTAGGATAATACCATTCCGCGGCCTCAGACAAGGGGACCCTATATCTCCATATATTTTTGTCCTATGTACAGAGGTATTGATATCGAAGCTATGTAAGGCGGAACAACGAGGTCTAATAACTGGGATTAATATAGCCCGTACTAGTCCATCGATTACACATTTGTTGTTTGCTGATGATAGTTTATTTTTTTGTAAAGTCTCAAAGGAGGAAACACAAGAGATATTGAGGATACTTAAAGAATATGAGCAGATTTTGGGACAACAGATTAATTTCTTGAAATCTTCAATTCAGTTTGGTCATGGAATTTCAGCTGATAACCGATTGGAACTACATCAGACTATGGGAATCCATAATGAGGGAGGGGGGGGGGGGGGGGGGGGGGGGGGTTCATATGTAGGCTTACCAGAAAATATTGGTGGGTCAAAAATGAGAGTTTTTGCATTTATAAAAGGACGATTACAAGAGAGGATAAATAGTTGTTAATCAAGACTGCTGTCTAGGGCAGCCAAAGAGGTGCTTATAAAGTCGGTTCTTACGGCCTTGCCTACATATGTTATGTCATGTTACCGGTTACCAAAATTGGTACTTCAACAATTAAATGCAGCTATTGCCAAATTTTGATGGTCTAACTCGTCTATTACCCGAGGCATTCATTGGCAGAAATGGAGGGTACTACGCAAACAAAAGGGTGTTAGATGATTTTAATACTGCACTGTTAGCTAAACAACTATGGAGACTAATAGAGTACCCAGTTTTATTATTGAGTAGAGTGATGTGAGGCAGGTATTTTAAGGATACATGTCCGTTGTGGGCACCAAATTGAGCTAACTCTTCATATGGATGGCAGAGTATATTCTCGGCAAAAGAGCTGGTATTGAAGGGATCAATTAGGAAAATTGGAGATGGTGCGCAAATTAATGTCTAGGAAGACCCTTGGATCCCAGACGTAATGCCGAGACCCGCATTGGATGTGCCTTTTAAATTATTCCCTAATTTAATAGTTGATCAATTTATTGACCATCAAACGGGTTCTTGGAAGGAGATCCTAGTGAGACAATATTTTGATCCAGTGGATGTTCATTTAATACTAGGGATTCCGATCCCACGTAGGGCACCCCCGGATTATTGGGGGTGGCATTTGACTAGGAATGGGCGGTATTCTGTTAAATCGGGATATTGTGCTATGGAGAATAGGACGCAATTAGATACAGGAGGCTATGGGCCAAGTTTTAGAGGATTATATGAACAAGTCTGGCTGATTGAGGCACCAAAGAAGATTAAGCATTTTCTTTGGCAAATGTTATCAGGGAATGTGGCGGTAAATTGCAACCTAAGAAATAGGGGGATTAATTGTGAACCGAACTGCTCACGCTGCGGGGCTGAGTTAGAGACTGTTAATCATGCTCTCTTTCAGTCCCCTTTGGCGTTACAAACATGGGCGTTATCAAATATCCCATCGGCAATAGGTGTCTCTCCGGGGGAATCAGTCTGGTATAATTTAGACTATCTTTTTTGGAGACTACCGGAGAGAGACGACGTGAAATATTTTCCGTGGTTGCTCTGGAATCTATGGAAAGCACGAAATGAGTACTGTTTTTCGAATATTACTATCGATCCGCATAGAATCCTGATGAGTGTATCGGTGGATTATGCAGAATGGTTAGAGGCTAAACACACAGTTACGGAGCCTTGTTCTCGACCAGTGGGGAACACAGGGGTACACAAATCCGATTGGATTTTTCCATCTACAGCTAAATCAGGGTTCATGGGTTACTAGTGTTTCGTTGATGCTTCCCGGAAGATCTCGGACCTCAAATCGGGGTTAGGCTGGTTCAGATTTCCAGATTCAGTAGAGGGTGTTTGTTCCGGTGGTCGAGGTATTCATCGCAGCTTATCAGCGCTGCACGCAGAGATTGAGGCGGTCTTATGGGCCATGGAGTCACTGATAGCAATCCAGATTTTGGAGGTAGAGATGTCGACAGACTGCGAAACGGTTTTGGAGGTTCTTACGAAACCAGAAGAGTGGCCAGCTTTTTTGCCGTATCAGGAAGACTTCATACGATTACGTGCTCTGTTTTCATTCTTCTCACTTTCGAGTATTCCACGGAAACTCAACTATATGGCTGACGCTCTCGCGAGGTTTGTTCGGGAGACAGATTATAGTTGATTGTATCCAGTATTTTGTGCTTAAGCACTATTTATGAGATTGCACTTGACAAAAAAAAATATTGAAAACATCATATAATTTGATTAAAAAAAAATCCTAAGACATCAATTATGTTAGGATAGAGAGAGTATCAAATATCTTTCTGAAATCCAAATCTTATAAATTGAAATATCTCTAAGCTTTACAATTATGAAAATGTAAAAAACAAAAAAGAACAGATGCCTCATATTTTGGTTGACCTATTATTTTGATGAAAATTAAATTTTTCAAAGAATAGAAGGTTTTTAGTTAGGATTACATATCTAATAATTATGTTATACCGATTTTTATCGTTTTCTATTTTAATTGGTAAAATAGATGAAAAAAGATTAGAAAGTGAAATTTAAGCTATATATAGATCAAGTTTTTTTCAATTTTTAGTTGTTGAAAAAAACGTGGGATTAGGACTATATTTTCACTAACAAGTTGGCATGTGATCCACTGAAATGATATATACTCCAAGTCATTAATTGCTAAAACCAAAAAAAAATACCATTAGCTGCGGTAATTTAGTGCAAGCAAGTTAGCAGGTGATCCACTGGAACAATGTTTATTACCATTTATGGGAAGAAACAAATTGCTATAATAATATAAGCAAGACTTTAGTATTCTATTAATTTAAGCAAGACTTTTCATACTTGCTCTCTGCTTTTTGGAGTCTTTGTTTAAGCAAAACCATGCATCTTCTCATATCGTAAACTTCTCTTCACTTTCACTCAGATCTTCAATAACTTTTTTTTTCCTCCGAGTGTGCCTCCATGGGTTGTTGCTGCTCTGTCTCGTGTGATCAACTTTTGAGTGACGTTGTGAATAAAGTCACTGAATGTTTATGTCTTCAAGCGAGTTACATTTACAACATTGAGGATAATCTCAAAGCTTTGGAGGAAACAATGAAACAGCTGCAGGCAAGGCGAAATGGCATATCAAGAAAGGTGGAGGGAGCGGAGAATCGAGGTCTACGAACGATTGAAGAAGTCGAGTTATGGCTTAAGAAAGTTGAGACCATCGAAAGTGAAGTTAATAAATTGCTTAGTTATAAAAAAAAGGAGCTTCAAAGGTTGTGTTTGTGTGGGTTTTGCTCTAAGAATTTGAAGTCGAGTTATAGTTATGGGAAACAAATTTCCGCTATGTTGGAGGAGGTTGAGAAAGAAAAAGCTAATGGGGTTTTTGAAGAGGTTGCTGAGCAAGTTCAAGCATCTGAGGTGGTGGAAAGGCTTATTCAACCTAATATCGTTGGTCAAGAAACAATGCTTGAAAAGGCATGGAATCGTCTCATTGACGATAAAGTTGGTATGTTGGGTTTGTATGGTATGGGGGGAGTTGGGAAGACCACGCTTCTTGAGCAGATCAATAATAAATTTAAAGGGAATGGTTTTGGTGTGGTGATTTGGGCTGTGGTATCTAAGGATTTACAAATCCATGAGATTCAAGAAGCGATTGCAAAGAAACTAGGTCTTGATGGGGAGGAATGGAACAAAAAAAAACAAGACCAAAAGGTATGTGACATACACAGGGTCCTAAGTATAAAGAAGTTTGTGTTGATGCTAGATGACATATGGGAAAAAGTTGATCTGAAAAAAATCGGAGTCCCTTTTCCAAATATAGAAAATGGAAGTAAAGTAGTTTTCACAACTCGTTCTTTAGAAGTTTGTGGGCGCATGGCAGTTGATTTTGAGATGGAAGTCCAATGCTTATCACCTGAAGACGCATTGGATTTGTTCCGAAAAACAGTTGGGGAGATCACGTTAGGAAGCCATCCAGACATACCAAAGCTTGCGGAGGAGGTTGCTAAAAAGTGCCGTGGTCTACCATTAGCACTTACCATTATTGGGGAAGCCATGTCATTCAAACGGACAACTCAAGAATGGCATAATGCAATTGATGTTTTGACTTCCAATGCAGCTAAGTTTTCCGCAATGGAAGATGAAGTTCTTCCAATTTTAAAGTATAGTTACGATAATCTGAAGGGAGACCAAGTCCAACCGTGTTTACTATATTGTGCTTTATTTCCAGAAGATGAAAGGATTTCTAAAAGTGACTTGATAGAGTATTGGATATGTGAAGGGATTATAGATGACAATGAAGGTATGGAAAAGGCCGAGAATCAGGGTTATGAAATCATTGGTAGCCTTGTTCGTTCATCTTTGTTAATGGAGGAACATAAATCAAAAGTTTACATGCATGATGTTGTTCGAGAAATGGCCTTGTGGATCGCATCTGATTTTGGAAAGCAAAAAGATCATTTTGTTGTGCGTGCTGGTGCTGGTTTAAGTGAAGTGCCAAAGCTTAAGAATTGGAATGTTGTGAAGAGACTATCATTGATGGCTAACAAAATCCATCACATCTCTGGCAGCCCGGAATTTCTTCAACTCACAACATTGTTTTTGCAAGGAAACAAAACAACATTGAATAATATTTCCAGTGAATTCCTCGATTCAATGCCCAGGCTAGTTGTTTTGGATCTTTCACATAATCATGCTCTCTTTCATATTCCAAATAGAATATCATTGTTGGTTTCGCTGAAATATCTCAACCTCTCAGATACATCTATAAAATATCTACCTATTGGGTTGCAAAGGTTGAGAAACCTATTGCACTTGGATTTGGAATATACGAGTATTCTTTCGAGTATCATTGGAATTTCTGCACTACTGAAGTTGAAAGTACTGAAGTTATTATATTCGAAAGTTTCATACAGTACCAAGACTCACATAGAAGGAGTTACATACAGTACAAAGGACGAGTTGGAAGGCTTGGAACAGTTAGAAATTCTAACCATATGTATTGATTCTGATTCAGGTTTGGATGGTTTTTTAAGCTCTCACAAGATGATGTGTTGTACGCAAGCTCTTCAAATCCAGGATTGTCAATTAGAATCA
>JAKUCM010006881.1:0-18452 GCA_023374145.1 Lepidium sativum | reverse complement strand
TTTTATCACTAAAGATCACAATTTCTTTTCAAAACCGAGAGTTATACACTTTGAAGTTCTAATTTTTCTTTGTGAGTGATATCAAGGCGATTCTAGTTCAGATTTCCATCAATTTTGTGGCATTTATCAATCCATCGTTTATCCATCTCCATCCACCGATTGCGTAGGGAGTGACTTGAATCCAACTAAACAATATGATCATTCCACCAACGCTGTCCCATTCTTCTTGAGGAGAGTGACTTAAGTCCAACCTCTTGAAGCCGAATATCATCTTGTGAGAGGAACCACTTGTTTTTACATCATTTTGGTATCGAAGCCTAAGTTCTAAACCAGGTGATTTTGTTCCATAGCTTTTGTTATTTATTTATTTCTTTCGTTTTTTCTTCTTATAAATAAAAAAAGAAAGAATTGCTCCAATAGAGCAAAACTATACTATAGTTACCAAAACAGTTTTTGTCCAGAAAAAAAGAAAGCGTCAAGGGTGTAGTTACGATTACACCCTTGACATAAAAACTGTTTTCTTCTTCTTTTTCCTCTTTTTCTCTGGTAAATTTCACAAAAGAAAAAAGAAACATATACTGTAAACCATCGTCATTAATTTCACAAAACAAAAACTGTTGTCGTTAGCCTTTCTTTACTCATCGTCTTAATTGTCGTGTTGTTTATTTATCAAAGGTAAGTTTCTTCTTTTCTTCTTCCTCTTTTCCTCTTCTTTTTTTCTTTTTTTTCATAAGGGCATTTGGGTTTGTTCTTTACGTAAACATTGGGTTTGTTGATGTCGCGACATTTCGCTTTCTCAAATTTGCGACATTTGGGTTTTCGTTCTTCATCTTCGCGATATTTGTTTTTGTCAAGTAGAGTTCTTCCCCGGTCTGAGACAATGTGATATAGTTCGTAACTAATGGTGAGGGTAATGGTGAAGTAGAGATAGGCTTGGTGTAGTAGAGATATGCTTAGTGTAGTAGAGTTAGTCTAACGTTTGGTAACGTTAGGTTGAAGTGTAGAATAGTAGAGTTAGGTTGTAGTGTGGTATAGTTGGATTCCATGTAGTAGAGTTAGTCTGACGTTTGTTAGAGTTAGATGTAGTGAGGTAGAGTTGGATTGTAGTGTAGAAGAGTAGAGTTAGGTTGTAGTGTGGTAGAGTTGGATTTCGTGTAGTAGAGCTAGTCTGACGTTTGGTAGAGTTAGATTGTATTGTGGTACAATTGGCTTGTAGTGTGGTAGAGTTGGATTCCGTGTAGTAGAGTTAGTCTGACGTTTGGTAGAGTTAAGTTGATAGTGTGGTAGAGTTGGCTTGTAGTGTGGTAGAGTTGGCTTGCTTGGAGGTTGAAGTGTAATAGAGTTAGTCTAACGTTTGGTAGAGTTGAGTTTCATGTTTATGTGTAATGGAGTTGGGTTTTTTAATTTTATCGTTTGTTTTCATCTTTAGATATGGCAGAGAAGAAGTACTCGCAGAAGGTTTTAAGACACGGTCTACCGGTGATGAAGAATCGAAGCATCAACCATTAATGTAATCTTAAAAACAATAGTAATATGATCAAGGGTATTGGTGAGGATGCATAGGTAGACATAAAAGAAAACTCTTGCCTAGAATTTTTTTCTGAAGCTAGCACACTCTGAGTATTCCTTTACTTGGAGGCATATACAGTACTTGTTGATGAATCAACTAGAGATTAAGAAGAAGTATGAGATGTGAGTGTTGTTTGGGTCTCTCGGCCTACGAATGGTAGAGTTCATTTTCAAGTATAGTAGAGTTCATTTAACGTATAGTGGAGTTCATTCTATCTTATAGTAGAGTTCATTTACCGTTCTTTTGACGTATAGTAGAGTTGACATATTGTTCTTTTTTTTTTCTTCTTACAGGTTTCCCCGTTCTTAGTTTGTTCCATTGTCAAGAGGATTCATAATCATGTGGTTCATTCTCCTCGTGTCTATGATCCTTTTGGGCCAATTACAAAAATAAAAGTATTTTGGCTACGCGACTATGTGAAGCATGAATTGTAAGTACCTATTTGAATGTGCTGTGTTGCATACAAATTTGTCGATTATTTACAAATTTGTTAATTTATGTAGAGAACTTACGGTCGATGGGAACCCGAGTCCAAATGCGGATTTCTTTCTTTGCTTGATCCCCCCAAAAGATAAGTTACTAATCCCTCAATATGGCTGGCTACACGATTGCGTAAGTTCAATTATTTTAACGTTAAGTTTGCTGTAGTAGAGTTCATTTAGAGCACTAATACAGTTATGTTACTCTTTTTATTTACAGCACATGATGTCCGGGATGCATCTCTTTCGGCAAAGATCATTGCAAACTTCAAGCCCATACATGAGTAATCAGATTGCTTTCCTCGAGCCACTATTTTGTGGTTATTTGTGTTACACGTATGTAAGGGATCACGTGGGAAATGAGGATAACTACATGTAGCCCAATGGGTTTAAAGATGTCTTCCACAAAATTCAACCTTCATTATGTGCCACTAACAAGCAGTGGATGAGAGACGTGGACACGATCTACATCCTTCATAATATTAATAACATCCACTGGGTGGCCGTGGAAGTTAATCTGAACGAAGTGAAGGTTTGCATATACGATCCCGACCCATCTTGCAATCTCGCTGCTGCAGTGATAGAGTCATGCAAGTAAGTTCCTGAAAATCAGTATAGTAGAGTTCATAACATGTGTAGTAGAGTTCTTATATATATGTGGTAGAGTTCATTTATCTTGTGGTGTAGTTCATTTTCCGTAGAGTAGAGTTCATAACATGTGTAGTAGAGTTCATATACATATCTGGTAAAGTTCATTTACCTTGTGGTGTAGTTCATTTTTCGTGTAGTAGAGTTCATTTTTCGTGTAGTAGAGTTCATTTTTAGTCTAGTAGAGTTCATAACATGTGTAGTACAGTTCATATACACATGTGGTAGAGTTCATTTACATGGTTCTCATTTTTTGTAGGTCATATCCCGTGATGATTCTGGAGATGATCAAGTGTTTTTCATCGAAGGAGATGTGGCCACACATTAGCGCGGCTCAATATAAGATTGTGCGTGTGACTAAGGGTGTACCATGTTATTAACAGTCAGACGTCTGTGGCGTGTACGTTCTCAAGATGATCGAGTGTTTGGCTGTCGAATGCAACTTCGAAGGTCTTACTGACGAGTATATCGGCTTCTCTCGGCAGAAATACGCCATTGAATTCAGAGAGGAAATTTCGATAGAAGCAGAAATTGCTTCCAGTGATCCAAGACCCGCAAAATTATGTGATAAAAACGTCCTCATCACAGTATAATAGAGTTCATTTCCTCGTGTTATATAGAGTTCATAACATGTGTAGTAGAGTTCATTTACAGTATAATAGAGTTCATTACTGTTTAGTTTCATGGTTTGTTATGTGTATTCTTTTCGTTGATGACATGTCAATATTTTGTCATGTTTAATATTGTAGATTAATAATGTTTAATATTAGCACAAGCTTCAATGTAATCAATATTTTCCAAGATATACTCATTATAACGATTAGACTCAAAAGAAAGGGAAGATGAAGAGTCTAATTGTTATAATGAGTATATCTTGGAAAATATTGATTACATTGAAGCTTGTGTAAAAAATAACTTTTCATATAGACTTCTTCTAAGCTCTCCATCTTCACCTTTTCTAAAAACGTTCCATCTTCACCTTTCAATCTATCAAAAGCTTCTACACTTTTCCGGAACCGATTTCTTCATAATCATACAAAGGTAATAGTTTGTATATCTTGATGCTTGTACAAGTTTTTTATTGACTTTGATACTAAGAGTATTTATTTGTTTTCTTTTGGATAGATGGATTCAGCAAAAAGAAGCAACATTGTTCGCAAGACAGATATCACGGACTTACCGAATAGTGCTTTAACGAACATCATAGCTAGATGTGCAACAGAAGGACTTGGTGAGATTTACAGTGTCAGGCTCATGTCGAAGGATTTTAAAGAGCTATGCAATGAGAATGAAGTTCTCAAGAATATATATATAGGTTTCGTTCCATTATATCCTCTCCCTTTGCAAGAAATAATACTCTTTTCAACAATTTCCATACAAGGTTATGCAATACCGGTAATGTGGAAGCTCTATACGGATGTGGTATGAGAGAGTTTTTTGTGAATGAAAATCGTGATGGTGGTTTGGAAATGCTACTAAGAGCTTGTAATGGTGAATGTGAAGAGGCCAAACTGCTATATAGAATTCTGCTAGTTTGTTTAGGAGATAACACAAGACAGGAAGGTTATCAAGTCCTAAGACCTCTACTACAACAAAAAGTTGCTGATACATTAGAATACATAGGATACCTACATAACAGAATCTTTAATCACCCATCTTAGCTTAGTTGGCAAGGAGATAAATGGTTGATAATTCTAGAACAAACGCTTGTTCGAGAAGGATGTACTTGCAATGGTGAATTCCTAGAGATTCTCCCTTTCTTCGAAGGATTCGATGAAGGTATTGATCAAACTATGGAAGATGCTTGTGAGGTATGCATTTGGCATTATAAATTTTCAAAAATATTTCCCAACCATTAGTGGTTGTCTTTTTCTATAAATTCGGCTATTTTGAATGTTGGAACAATTATTATATAAATTTCTTCTCTAAATGATTGACTTTTTTAATATTTTGAATCAAAATTAAGCAAATTACTCGGTCATACAAGAATTAACTCAACCATAAACAAGTACAATATTCTACCATACAAGAACTAACTCTACCATACTCGTTTATACCAAAGTTAAAACTACCATAAAAAAGTTTAACTCTACCAATCGAAAGACCATAGGTGATATAACTCTAGCACATAATAAATAACTCTACTAAAGGCAGTGTTAACTCTACTACAAAGGAACTAACTCTATCACAGAAGAATTAACTCTACTAAATAATTTCGAATCTTCTACAAGAGTTAACTCTACTATTCAAGAATGAATGCTTTCACGACATGTACGGGCATTTTGACCTAGATACTTACATTTAGAGCAAGCTGAAACTTTTCTTGGACGTTTATCAGGTTGTGAAAATTCGAACCAGCTCTTTATCTGCGATTTCTTTGGCTTCCCTGATTGTTGACACACGTGTGGTGGATTACACACCTTATGGCTCACATCAAAGGAACGGGAATTGCACAATCTCTAAGAAAGATACTACGAGAGTTGCGTTGTACGGGAAGGTCGTGTGATAGTATGGATGGGTAAGTTCGATTTTCGGCCTTCTCCAAGCCTCAACAACGACAATAGCATGCACACAAGAAATTTTTTCGACGTCATACTGCTTGCAGGAACAAGTCTTCTCAGTCAAATTGACTAAATGAGAAAATTCAGATCGCGTAACAACAGCCTGGTGTTCGTCTATGTCCTGCATGTTGTACTGTCTAGCTTCATTGACCCTTGTCTGTCATTTAACAAATACAATGTCAACTTTACTACGAAGGGACTAACTTTACTAAAGGCAGTGTTAACTCTACTACGAAGGGACTAACTCTACTAAAGACAGTGTTAACTCTACTACGAGGGATAAACGGGAGTGCTAACTCTACAACACGAGTGTTAACTCGACCTTTAGGAGCATCTCAACAGATGTTGTTAGAACATGAGACGTGAGAGTGGCCTTCGTCTTCCTCTTCGCGAACCAACGTGTTAAAATCGCCCTAATTGCATCTATAAGCTGCATCTATAATTGTGTCTATATTATATGATGGCAAGTTATCTGTCGTCAGGTATCACACGATTGAGCTCTTTAAAAAACCATTCCCAAGATTCGTCATTCTCAACCACTCCGAAAGCCATGGGAAATATGTTGAAGTTACCGTCTTGCATGGTAGCAGTTGGTAGAGTACCTTTATAATTCCATAGCAAAAATGTACCATCAACAACAACAACCTTCCTCATGTAGGGAAAACCCCTAATACTTGCATCAAAGGTGATAAATAGAAACTTAAACATGTCTTGCCCGTCTACTTCGAACTTTATTAGGGTTTTGGGATTCACTCTTTTAATAGCAAACAAGTACGACGGAAGTTCTTGGAACCTACTTTCCAAACTGCTTGTAACTAGGGCTCGTGCTTGGCTTAGAGTACGATGTGATTTCCAGTACTTCATCTGCATAAATTGTACTTATGACGATGTCAACTCAACTATGCCAAAAGATTGACTCTACTATGAGGAATTTAACTCTACTACAAGGCGCTTAACTCTACAAATTCCACATTAACTCTACCACGTTAAAATTAACTCCACCATACCAAACCGGAGTCTAACTCTACTACTTCGACATTAACTCTACTACGTATTTTTAACTCACTATACCGACATTTAACTCTACTAAAAGAAAGATTAACTCCACCATGGCGTAAAATTGTTTGTACCTAGACCAAATCGCTTGCTCATTGAATCAGCAACGTGTCGAGGAAGAATAGATGGCCCAATTCCACCTACGGATTCCATGTATAACCTTCCTAAGACTTCTGTAGACGTTTGTCGTGCATGACCTGATCTCTCTGTAACAGAACAACTATGTTCTCCCCTATACTTCTGGACAAAGAAACAACCACCGTCGTCGACAGGTGAAGCTCGCAATCTCCACTAACAGTTTGGTACCCAACATTTCACATCCAACACTGTCTTTGATGAACCAAAAACATCAAATTCAAACCTCTGTAAAACAGAAAAAATCTTTAGCCTCGTTGCCCAACAACCAATGCAAGTGCTCACATTTCTATGTCCAAATACTCAGCATTCAAATCCAACCCCATTGCTTTCCCCGAGAGGTTTTTCTTCTCTTCTTCCTTCTATTTTCTACGAACACTGATATAATCTTCATTATACGAGCTTGCGCTATCCATATCATCGCAACAGTCGAATGTGAATTCCACATCTTCGTCCTCAGCATGTTCAGTTTCGCGTTTCACATTTTCCAGTATACACTCATTCTTTGGTCCACCTTTACCAAACTCATGATCAACACTAATACACGAAGGAGCAACTCTACTACACCAAGGGTCAACTCTATTATACGAGGCATCATTGTTCTCCCACTTACAGTGGAATTTTGCGTCACCGTTTCCTTTACCGTTACTACACTAACCATTTTCAGGGAAACTCAATGAAACACGAGATCTAGTGGAAATTTGGACACATAGACGAAGTTCTTCTTTACGAAATTTTTGCACAAACACTTGTAATTTCCTATCGTTACTTACAATTACAGGGGGAGTATCTTGTGGTAGTAAATGAATAACTACATTTGGCATGTAGTTTAGTTTTACCTCATGACAATGTTCATCCAAACCAAAATCAGCATAAACCATCTTTAGAAATTCATCGAGCCTTAAATCTTCAACAATTCCTATGATCTGACACCCGTTGGACTAGTCCACCGAAAAAATCCATCGACTTTCATTAAAACACTAAATCCCACATACTAAAATGATTTGATCCATAGATACAAACATAAACAGAAAAATCAAAGGAGCTTGGAAGAAGTAAAGGAGCTTTAAGAAAGCTACAATGGCGTTACTTATGGAGGAATCAGTTTAGTGTGCGGCAGATGAGCTAATAACTGAGGGGTAAATTTGTAATTTAAGCTCTACTACGGAAGTAGGCTAGGTTTTCAGAATTAACTCTACGATGTTGCACTCTGTTAGTGTGGTAGAGTTGATTGAAGCGCAAACATCAACTCTAATATGCTGGAATTCTAACTCTAATATACACGATTTTTCATTCATGTCAACTCTACTAAGCACACTTTAACTCTACTACGCTGGAATTCTAACTCTACTACGTTGCACTCTGTTAGTGTGGTAGAGTTCATTAAAGCGCAAACATCAACTCTACCACGTTTGAATTCTAACTCTATTAAGCACACTATAACTCTACTACGCTGGAATTCTAACTTTACTATATACGATTTTTCATTCATGTCAACTCTACTAAGCACACTTTAAGTCTACTACGCTCGAATTCTAACTCTACTACGTTGCACTCTATTAGTGTGGTAGAGTTGATCGCTTACATGGCAGATTTCATTAATGACATTTTCGTAATTACTTTTTTTACTCATTAGGAAAGGGAAAAATGGTATATATAAAATTAAAAAAACTATTGTAATAATTTACAAACATTTGCTCTACTTAAATAATTAATACTTACTTTCACTTTAATCTAGCAAATCACCCATAAAAAACCATAAAATATATTCATCTATTTTGTTTCAATTTTACAAAATTCATAAGAACTCATAAAAATAAAAAATAAAATTTGTTCTTGAGAAAAACCATAAAATTGTTGTTCTTGATGTTTTAAAATGGTTTGTAATTCTATTTGTTAAAAAAAATAACACAATTTTGTTTCTGTTTTGTTGTTTCTTTGTTTATAAAAAGAAATTTGTTTCATCTATTTTTTGTTTAAGTTTCATAAAACCATAAAACCAAAAAGAATTTAGATATTTTTGAACTTTTATTTTGTTTCAGATAAAAGAAAAGAAAAAGAAAAAAGAAAAGTTGCAGATCAACACAATTTCGTTCAACCATTACTCCGAACACTAAAAATTCTCATCAAGTTTTATTTTTTCTAGGAAGTTTCATGTTTAATTGATGAAACCAGAACCTTAATTGAGTCATTGCTCGTCATTAACCATAAGAAAATCTTAAATTATTTTCCAGAAACTCTTTTGGAATCAAACCAGTTGCACTTTCCATATTTATCTTATAGAGATATGGTTATTCATTCGATACTGATCAAAAATTAGATTGTTTATTTAATTTGAACCATAAACCGAATATAAAGATTGGTTTCACATTTAGGCAAGATTAAATCGAAATTGAACCATTTCAATCTAAATTAATTTGAGCAAATTATTTGGTTTAGATTGGTTTAGTTTTTTTTAATTTTCCAAAAACATTTGATCTTTTGGTTTAGTATGATTGGAGGTTATAAACCATGGTTGGAGATACACCAGACCCAAACACCACTCTACTCCAAGCTATATAAGCTTTGAAAAATGATATAGCTGCCCAGATTGGATGCATAGATGGTTGAGTAAGTCGATTAGAAGTACCTAAAGATGAGTGGAATGGAAGAAACCATCAATGAGAGAAAAATGAGGAAGATAATGCTAGTGATGAAAATGAGGAAGAAGAGTTACATTTATGGCAAAAGAAGATACAACCACAACAATGTTGATGTAAACCGAAACACTAACAAAACCTTAAAACTAACACCTCTCACTTTTGTAGGTTGTATTAATCCTCAATCGTATTTAGATTGGGAGAGAATAATGGAGTATATCTTTGATTTCCATGTATAGAACTACTCCAAGAGGATAGCTCTAGCTTCAGCTCAACTCACCAGCAATGCATTATCTGGGTGGGATATAGAAGTTCAAAACAGAAGAAGGAATGAGAGGAATCCTATCAACTCCCCCCCACCCCCCCCCCCCCCCCCCCCAACTATCTCAAAAGCACAAAAATGTAGAAGAGTACTTTTAGAAATTTGGGGAAATAAGTAACTGAATGGCTCTTGAGAAAGGTGAGGAGGTTCTTATGGGTCATTTCATCAATGGTTTACAAGATAGTAAAGCCATAAAGGTGGAGAGATAACCATGCCATGAAATGTACGAGCTCTTACATGTTGTTGTACAAGCTGAACAAGGCATCAAGCGCAAGACAATAGCTAGCTACCACTTGTACTAGAACAACCAATTATTGGGGGTAATGCACCATCCAAGGCCAATGACAAAGGAAAACCCTTAGAAATTGATTTTAAAGCCAAGAAACCCGCATTTGATAATGCTAAGTCTTTAAGACCAGAACCATGTAAGTCTTCTAACCCCTCTAGATCAAGAGATATAACTTGTTTTAAATGTCAAGGTAGGGGACACTATGCAAGGGACTGCCCAAACCAACGTGTGATGATCATTACACCTGAAGGAGGCTATGAGTCTCAAGATGAAATGGAGTACACAGAAGCAACATATTCGAAAGAGGAAGTAGGTCTTCCAGAAATGGGAAACATGTTGGTGATGTGTAGAGCCTTGAGTGCTCTAAGTGAACCAGAAACAATGCAAAAAGAAAAATTGTTCTTTACTCGTTATACTGTGCAAAACAAAGTATGTAGTATAATAATTGATTGTGGTTCTTGTACTAATATTGATAGGAAAACTATGGTTGAAAAGCTAGGTCTCAAAACAAGTAAACACCAACGACCATACCGTTTAAGATGGCTGGATTCCAACAGCAAAATCAGAATAGCCGAGCAGGTCACCATTCCTTTCAACATTAGAAAGTATCAAGATGAAGTTTTATGTGATGTGAGGTCCCCTACTCTTAGTCTATCCATGGCAGTTTGCTCCATACCATAAGAGGTACATAAGATACAATGGAAATATGTTGATGAGTTTAAGGCAAGTAAAACTAACCTTTACATAACTCTTAGTACCATTTTTAAAGCATTAGATCATAATCAAACAATGCTACTAATGGTATTCAAAGATGTGATGCTCGTAGGATCTAAAGAGATAGAATTTGCACCAGAAATCTCGTCCTTGTTGAATATGTTTAAGGAAAATTTTCTAAAGGTGATAGGAGCTGGATTACCACCTATTAGAGATATTGAGCATCAAATTGATCTCGTTCCAAGAGCTGTATTACCAAATATACCAACTTACGAATGAATCCAATAGAGACAAAAGAATTGGAAAATCAGATTCAAGACTTAATGGCTAAAAGATACATTAGAGAGAGCTTGAGCCCATGTGTGGTACTTGTTCTATTAGTCCCCAAGAAAGATGGATCATGGAAGATGTATGTGGATTATAGAGCCATCAACAAACAATCACAATCAAATATAAGCTACATAGAGCAACCATATTCAACAAAGTGGATTTATGGAGTGCTTACCATCAGGTCTGAATAAAAGAAGGATATGAGTGGAAGACTGCCTTCAAGACCAACCAAGGACTCTACGAGTGGTTAATCATGCTCTCCAGCCTTACCAATCCACTAAGCACATTCATGAGGTTAATGAACCAAGTTTTAAGAGCCTACATCAGTAAGTTTGTTGTTGTTAACTTTGATGACATCCTAATATACATCAAATGTTTTGATCATCATGTGAGGCACCTTGAGTAAGTCCTAGAGACACTTCAAAAATAAGGTCTTTATGGAAACCATAAGAAGTGCATGATATGTTCATATTTTGACCACTTTAGCAACATATTTTAGGTAGATTTGCATCCTCATTCATAGCATTTATGCACTTTAGAGTCCCTTATGAGCATTTTTGCATACATCATGCATTTGGAGACACTTAGGTGCAAAAAGCTGGATTTGGAGCATTTTGAGGTAAAATTGGCATAAAGACTGCAAAACTGAGCCTAAGGCATATTGCCTTAAATGAAGGCCTTAAAAGCTGAAGGTTGCATAGGCTCAACCACTCCAGCTCGCCAGTACCCCAGCAAGTGCAACCTTAATTCTGAAGCTTGAAAGCTCAAGCTCGCTAGTACCCGTGCGAGTGCAGCCTAAAAGTGAATCAAGCTTAAACATCAAAACTGAAGCTTGCGCAGGCTTAACTCGCCACTGTGGACTCGCCCATACAAGTCAACCAGCACCCACCAGCTTCATTATTTTAAACCGTCCCTATCAGATGCTCACTCGGATTAGGGCTTTTATGTTTTGGGGATCTATAGATACCCCTTAAGCGAAGAATGCAAGGAGAACTTTTAACCTATCTTTGAACAAATCTTTTAATACAAAAAAGTCTTTTCTCTATTTTCTTCTTGTATCTTTTCTTATTATTTCTTAGATCTAACTTGATGTGTTAAGAATCTAAAGGATTTAAGTCCATTTTCTTCTTCAGTTTTTAATGCTCTTTCTATCTATGTCTCTTATTGCAATTTCTGGGTTTGTGTTCATAGCCATGAGTGAGTAGATCCCTAAGGGTCTCATGAGGAAGAGGGTAGATCTAGGTCCGATTCTGGGGTTTTTAGCTTGTTTAGGTGTTTGATGTGTAGATCTAGCTTTCTGTTTGAGGTTAATGCTAATTTCATCATAATCACATGAGATTTCATTCGTTTGTGATTTAGATCTGAGAAGTTCTAACGTTCCAAGCTTAGGTGCAGTTAGAACTGACATTTATATCCCAAGAGATTAGTCGTTTAGATTGTTAGTTGGCTGATTTGAGAAATTGTTCATCCTGCCAATCCGCTGAGAAATCTCCAAAGAAATTTGGGTTAGATCTCTACAAGTTGAGATTTCATGTTCATGAGAATGGCTTGTTTACCCAGTTTTTGTGTTTCTCCGTCGTAGATCTTGCTTAATAGGTTGCTAGATAAGCTTAGGAACCCTTAATCGGACCAAAATCACTTACCTTTCTTCCTCATGATCCTGCTTTAGCCCTCTTATTTTCGAAGTTCATACCCTGTTTTAGCTACTTGCTCTGTTTTTCTTTATACTCTGTTTCTGCCATTGTTGTTTGCTTTGTTTGACCTGATCCTAAAAATTGTTGCACTTTAGCTAGATCGATTTATCATATCCCTTGTGTTAGCACCATACATTGGTTTGATATCTATTGTATTGTAATATATTTGATTAACAGGGTAAAAATCTTGTTATCAAATTGGCACCGTTGCCAAATAATTTTTGTGTGCTACATATTGGATCTTATAACAGTCTGGGATCAATCTTTTGTTGTTTTTGTTGTGTTTCAGGTACAAACATCAGTTTTACTCTTTGGTCTTGAGCAAGCTCTAACCAACGAGTTCACCCTGCGAATTGATGCAAACGAGATCCAAAGGTCCTCCTGAACCACACAGATCTCTCAATACAATCAACCTACTCACTAGAGAGCTCAGAGCCCAACAAACCAGGACTACGAATCTGCTTGTTGAGGTTGTAGACATGGCTGACTCCACGACACCTGATGACACTACATATGGCTCATACCCACCACCCCCACCCCATCTGATTCCACTGCCTGCAACTCCACAACCAAGGCGAATCCGACGTATTGGAGCTGGTGATGAACCATCGTTGCACACACTGCGACAAGGCATTAGACCCCCGTATTTCCAACAACAACTTTGACATTCAAAGTGGTTTGATCACTATGGTGCAGAATAACAAATTTCATGGCTTACCATCTGGATATCCTCTATATCATTTGGACAGTTCAAGCGGGTATGTGGTTTAACCCGGATTAATGGAGTTTCAGAAGATGCATTCAAGCTGTGATTGTTCCCTTTCTCGTTGGGAGATCGAGCATATTTATGGGAAAAACACCTTCCGCAGAGGTTGATTACAACCTGGGCTGAGTGCAAATGGGTTTTATTAGCTAAGTTCATTTCGAATTCTCACACTGCCAAGGTTCGTCATGCCATATCCAACTTCGCTCAAGCTGGTACAGAAACCTTAGCTAAAGGTTGGGAGAGGTACAAAACGTATCATTCACAATGTCCCCATCATGGTATATCTGAAGTGAGCATCCTGAGTCAGTTCTAGAGAGGGTATTCATTCAAGGTTGCGTATGCTATTGGATACAACCAATAATGGGAACTTGTTGAATCAAAATGTCAAAGATGATAGGAATTTGATTGAGAATCTGGCCTTAGCGGATGGCCAATATGGTGAGGACTTTAACATTGCTAAATGCATTTGCTCTTATCCCCCAGTACCAAAAAAACTTAAAAGATGCCATAAAGGGAAATCCAAAGGTGTTGAGGGTATGCTACTTGAGTCTCATGAATGTAATGTTGTAGTTGAAGCTAAAATTGTGCTGGAAAAGCTAGAGGATCCATGAACATTCACACTTCCATGTTCTCTAGGCCACATGACTTTCAAGAAGGGACTTTGTGACTTAGGAGCTTTCATCAGTATGATGCCATTGAGTATTGCTAAGAGGCTATGCTTGAATGATTACAAAGCCTGCAAACTCTCTCTGATCCCTGCTGACCGTACCAAGTGCTTTCCTCACGGCCTTCTAAAAAATTTTCCAATCAGGATTAGAGAAGTGGAGGTTCCAACTGACTTCATAGTCATACAGATGGACGAGGAACCACAAGATCATACACTATTGGGTAGACCATTTTTGGCATCCGTTGGGGCAGTGATAGACGTTAAACGAAGGACCATCGAGTTGAACCTAGGGGATAACGCAAAAACAGAATTTGACCTGAATTATGGAGATTCGATTAAGCCTACAATTGAAAGGTCAAGGGTTCACAATTAGTGAAGAGGTTGGCATGGTTGAGGAACAAGCATACAAGAGAACTCTGGTCTCCCTTGAAACACCACCTTGAAAAAAAGGGTGAAGAGTCAAGCTTAGAGACTTAAAACAAGGTCACTTGGGAGGAAGTCCCATGTATATCCTTGTATGTATCTTTCAACTACTTTAAACTCTATTTTTAATTTTCGATTTTTAAAAGGTCTTAGATGCTGATAATGGTTGTGTGTTTGAGTGAGTAGTTGATGCATAGAGGACATATCTTAGATAAATATCTAATGATCCCTTATTGCAACTACACACACTCACTCAAGCACACTGCCATCTTTTTTGTCTTCAGTTTGATTTTTAGGATCAACAATTATCATTAGCTTAGCCCCAGTCTCTAATAGTTGGTTATTTAGGGTTGAGTTTTTGATTAGCCTATGCTAAGCCCGCATATTCTTGATATTTTCTTGTTTTTAGACATTTTTCAAAATAGGTATTGGATCAACATTGGCAAGGGAATATTCACTAGGAATTTGTTTGGCCAGAAAATAAGGGGTTTTGAGTCCATTATGCAAGTTTGGCTTGAGGTCGAGACCCATCAAAGGTTCTAGAAGGCCATGATCACTTTGCAACCACAGTACCGACGAGTGCGGTGAACGAGTGGTGCATAATCCAGCAGAAAATGTGTGGCTAAGTTTTAAGTGGTTTGGCGAGTAGGACAGGTGAGCACATAGTTTAGCCCATACTTGTGTCAGCCTTTGTTTCCCACTCAAAGCAGCATACAAGGCTCACCATCCACTATATATTCAAATGCCTCCTCCACTTCTTCCTCACACTTCCACATCTCTCTCTAAAATCACTTATCTCACTAAAAGTTGTCCTTAACAAATTCATAAGCTTCGAATCCAGCATGTAAAGTAGGATAACTACAGCAAGCCAAAGAAAGAAATGAGCAGCAGCAAAAGGTTTTGACTTGTTTCAATGGCAGACATGATACGATGAAGAGCTCGCCGTCAAGCCTTCTTAAGCGAATGAAAGCAATCTGAAGAACGAGGGCATCCTCTAGACGACGTTATAACAACAACGAAGAAGCACAAGCCTAAGAAAGGTGGAAGAAAGCTCGTCATTACGGATTCAATTTTGGACGAAGAAGCAGATTATACTC
This sequence comes from Lepidium sativum, assembly GCA_023374145.1. NCBI lineage: Eukaryota > Viridiplantae > Streptophyta > Magnoliopsida > Brassicales > Brassicaceae > Lepidium > Lepidium sativum. The sequence continues at coordinate 3,062 of JAKUCM010006881.1, read as the reverse complement.
AAACTCGCCCCTCCATCCAGCGAGTTGAGCACTTAGGCAATGATAATCATGTTTCACCAAGAATAGACAAATGGAAGGGCATAGCTGCAATATCTGAGAGTGAAGGTGAAATACCCAGAACTAGCCTTGAGATTATTGAGAGGAATGCGGCAAAAAGAGGTGGCGCACAAACGGTTGATGATGAACAAGATGGCGAATTCTTCAAAATCTTAGAACGCTTATCAATGATGGGTAGACTGAAGACCATGCTTTCATAATTTTGGAAGAGAATGAGGCGTACCAACGAGGTATGGTGTCGAGGTCCACGGTCAGCTATAGTAAGGCATACATGGCAACTTCACACATGGGTTTCAAGGGTACATTTTACCCCCATAGACCAACACTGGAAAAGATGGGCATAGATGGCGATGTGGATATGATATTGGAAGCTTGTAGGCTCTCCAAAATGGCTACTATAGTCCACAATGGGTATAAGGAAGAAACGACTCAATTCCTAGCCACCGTGAAATGTCACAAGTATAAGTCTGCGACTATGGAATCACTTGTGAAGCATGGAGCTGGGTACATAACGTTCACGATATATGAGCATCAATATGAATTCACCTTCAAGCAGATGGAAGAGCTTTACCATCAGGTGATGCAACCCTCCCCAACATAGACGAAGTACAGTTGAATGATGTTTGGTATATACTTAGTGGGACTACTCCTTTCACTCCATCAAAAAGCATGGGAAATAGGATCATGAACCCGTCAATCAACTGTTTCAGGTGAATTATCGCCAACTTGATGTTTTCAAGACCGTCTCTAGGTCTTATAAACTCGAGTGAAATGCAGTTGCTGGATATAACCTTAACATAGATAATTGGAGTGACTCCTAATAGAAGACAATTTTTGGGTGATGACGTTAACGATGGCTTGGCTTATGTTTTAGCTAAGAAGTTTACAATCAACAGGTCTAGAGCGTTGCTTTAGGAAAATAGAGACAAGCCAAAGCCCATCTGCATATGTGGAATCATAACTCTTATCATGATTGCTTGTGGAATTAAAGTGGATGAGGCTAGAGTCATAGTGCCTAGGCTAATGAATCTTCACTCTCTCAAGGCTTCAGAGGTGTTAGCCTGGAAAAACTAAAGTGGACGGCTGCTCTATAATTTCTTCCACCCAGCAATTGACGATGCAAAGATCGCACTGCCATGCAAGGAACTGAGGTCCTTAGAATCAGCCCGGAATGTAGAATTCGCACATCCGCTGCACCTCTTTGGCCAGGCTATACAACCATTCCAGGAAGACTGTTATGATCAAGCTGTAGCTGAAGAATCTGGGCCTGAGACATACTTTTTAAAGAATTCGTTCTGCCACGGATGGGTACCCCAACACAAGAAGCTCTCAATTGCATTGGGAAGCTACAAGAGTTGGGAAAATGACTTGTGAAGAGGTAAAGGGCCTTTCAAAGGAGAAAATAGAGTGGGAAAAGGAAAGAGAGGAGCTGAGGAAGGAAATAAACCAACTAAAGGAACGGTTCAGCGGTGAGTTACCCTAAGGACAAGCTCAAACTGCACCAAGAAGGCACTCAGTCTTGACAGAGGAAACTCGCCAATCAGCTAAGTCAATGCCAGCTCGCCACTCCTCAGCTGAAGCAAAGCTAATACGGAAGAAGATGCCTGCCAGAAAAGCAGGGTCATGGCTGAGACATCGCCACTCCCAGAGCTAACTCGACACACCTACATGCGAAATGTACGGCAAGCCAGATAGTACTCACTGCGTCAACCCAACCAGCTACACCTTGGAGGAGATGAATACCTCCACATCTCACCTCTTCGACTTCAATCTGGACTTCACTCTTCACTCCTAGACTTTGCGGTTTTTCCCTTTCGAACGCTTGATATTTGTGTGTTCTGACTCCTTCTAATTGAATCATATTTGTCAATCTAAGGCCTATATATACATCGAACACTTTCCTTCCCTCTGTTTAGCTTGACCTATGGTTTGTGGGAAATCTCTCTCTTAGCAAAAAATTGAATTTACAGCTGAATTGTTAAAATGCTAGGAAGCCATAAACGAACCAGAGGTGTGCGTAAATACCAGCTTACAAATGAATCCAATAGAAACAAAAGAATTGGAAAAGCAGATTCAAGACTTAATGGCTAAAAGATACATTAGAGAGAGCTTGAGCCCATGTGTGGTACTTGTTCTATTAGTCCCTAAGAAAAATGGATTATGGAGGATGTGTGTGCATTATGAAGCCATCAACAACAATCACCATCAAATATATACACCATATTTCATGATTAGATGACATGTTAGATAAGCTACATAGAACAACCATATTCAGCAAAGTGGATTTATGGAGTTGTTACCATCAGGTCTGAATAAAAGAAGGAGATGAGAAGAATACTGCCTTCAAGACCAAGCAAGGACTCTACGAGTGGTTAGTCATGCCCTTCAGCCTTACCAATGCACCAAGCACATTCATGAGGTTAATGAACCAAGTTTTAAGAGCCTACATCAGTAAGTTTGTTGTTGTTAACTTTTGATGACATCCTAATATACATCAAATGTTTTGATGATCATGTGAGGCACCTTGAGTTAGTCCTAGAGACACTTCAAAAATAATGTCTTTATGGAAACCTTAAGAAGTGCATGACATGGTCATATTTTGACCACTTTAACAACATATTTTAGGTAGATTTGTATCCTCATTCATAGAATTTTATGCACTTTAGAGTCCCTTTGGAGCATTTTCGCATACATCATACATTTGGAGACACTTAGGTGCAAAAGATATGGATTGAGAGCATTTTAAGGTAAAATTGACATAAGGACTGCAAAATTGAGCCTAAAGCGTAGTGCCTGAAATGAAGGCCTTGAAAGCTGAAGGTTGCATAGGCTCAACCACTCCAGCTCGCCAGTACCCCAGGGAGTGCAGCCTTAATTCTGAAGCCTGAAAGTTCAAGCTCGCTAGTACCCCTGCGAGTGCATCCTAAAAGTGAATCAAGCTTAAACATCAAAATTGAAGCTTGCGCAGGCTGAACTATCCAGTGTGGACTCGAATTAGGGTCTCT
>JAKUCM010006880.1:0-22967 GCA_023374145.1 Lepidium sativum | reverse complement strand
GGAAAAGAGAGAGAAAAGAACAGTATCAGAAGACATATTCTAGAATATCGAATTTGAGATGGAGTCAAAAGTTTCTTTTTACCTGCCACCAAGCGGGTCCTGGAACAGAGAATTGGAAGAAGTTACGGGCACTGCAAACGATAGAACGGGTCTTTCCTGGAGCCATTGGTATATTGAATGAGCAAATCCAAATTACCCATTTTTGATTGCCCACGATTGGTAGCTTCGCATCTATCTCAATTCTGTAGACAAACAATGCAGAGTTTCATTAAGTGGGAAGCTGTACGTTACCATTTATTAGTATTGTAAGGGAATTTGAAGACTCACTTGTTAAGAGAATAGCATGGAGCAACAAATTTTGCGGTTATTGTTGGATTGTCATCATTCGCACCTTGGAAGCCCCAAGGTCCGCTTAACTCCACCTTAAACGGCAATGGTTTGGCTCTATCTCTTCTTCCTGTAACCTGTTTATAACACAAACATTGCCTGAGAATGATTTTCTTACAATGCAAGTACAAACGTATAGGGACCTTTGAGAGAGAAAAATACCTTGTGATGAGCAAAATTAATATGGGAAGGATCAGATACGTTCTCCATTAGAGTATCATAACCATAGAAAAGATCCCTTTGAATTGTCACCGTTGAGAATTCTGGTTTATCAAAATCATCCGGCAACCTAAAATGTTAAAGATCAAAGCTTTTTTGTACAGTCTGGCAGATAAAACGAATATACTATGCTAACGCCTGAGAAGATAAAACTGTTTGGCTCGTTACCTAGGGGGTTCAATTGAATTGGCTCTGTCCCAGCCATTTTCATCAGGCCACACAAAGAGAAGACCTTGAGATACCATTGTAGGAAACTTGATGGCGCAAGCTCTCGGTGATTTAACCGCTCGAGCTTCAGGACCTGAAGTAGCAGCCTGTGGAATCTTAGTGCAAGATCCACATCCATTAAAGGACCAAACTCAGTCGAGCCTAGCAAATGATCAAACCCAGAGAGAAACCACACTGAGCCAAGACAAACAGACACCAAGAATCTAATCCAAAGAAAGCTCTAACCAAAATTAATTGTGAAAGTAAACCAAACTAAAAAAAAATGTTTTGGATCTCGCATAAACCGAGTATACTATTTTTCAGAATCTTATCCATTCTCCAAAGCTTCGAGTGAAGCTAAATATTCATTTGACTATAATGTATTGATTTTTATGTGATGTTTGATATCTTAAAAACCAATTTTAATATGGGTGATTTGCTAGATTAAAGCGAAATTAAGTGTTAGTTATTGAAATAGAGCAAATGTTTGTAAATTACTATAATATTTTTTTTAATTTAATATATACCATTTTATCCTTTCATAATGAGGAAAAAAAAGGTAATTACGAAAATGTCATTAATGAAATCTGCCACCTAAGCGATCAACTCTACCACACTAACAGAGTGCAGTATGGTAGAGTTGGAGTTCTAGCATAGTTGAGTTAAAGTATGCTTAGTAGAGTTGACATGAAAGAAAATTCGTGTGTAGTAGAGTTAGATTTTCAGCGTAGTAGAGTTGAAGTGTGCTTGGTATAGTTAGATTTCTAGCGTAATAGAGTTGATGTTTGAGCTCTCATCAACTCTACCACACGAACACAGTGCAGTATGGTAGAGTTAGAGTTCCAGCGTAGTAGAGCTAAAATATGCTCAGTAGAGTTGACATGAATGAAAATTCGTGTGTAGTAGAGTTAGATTTTCAGCGTAGTAAAGTTGAAGTGTGCTTGGTAGAGTTAGATTTCCAGCTTAATAGAGTTGATGTTTGCGCTCTCATCAACTGTACCACACGAACAGAGTGCAGTATGGTAGAGTTAATTTTGAAAACCTAGCCTACTTACGAACTAGTAGCGCTTAAACAACGAATTTACCCCTCAATTATTAGCTCATTTGCCGTGCATCCAACTGATTCCTCCATAAGTGACGCCATTGTAGCTTTCTTGAAGCTCCTTTACTTCTTTGAAGCTCCTTTGTTTTTTCTGTTTATGTTTGGATCTATGGATCATATCATTTTGGTTTGTGCGATTTGGAGTTTTAATGAAAATTGATGGACTTTTTTGGTGGACTAATCCTACGGGTGTTGGATCAAAGGCATTGTCAAGGATTTAAGGCTCGAAGAATTTATGGAGATGGTTTATGCCGATTTTGGTTTGGATGGACATTGTCATGAGCTAAAACTAAGCTACATGCCAAATGTAGTCATTCATTCACTACCAGAAGATACTCCCCCTGTAATTGTAAGTAACGATAGATAATTTCAACTGTTTGTTTTACAATTTCGTAAAAAAGCAATGCGTCTATGTGTCAAAATTACCACTAGATCTCGTGTTTCATTGAGTTTCCCTGAAAAAGGTCATTGTAGTTGGAGAAACGGTGACGAGAAATTCCATTGTAATTTGGAGAACAATGATGCCTCTTATAATAGACTTGACCCTTGGTGTAGTACAGTTTCTCCTTCGTGTGGTAGAGTTGATCTGGTGTTTAGTATAGGTGGACCAAAGAATGAGCGTATACCGGATAATGTGAAACATGAAACTGAACATGCTGAGGACGAAGATATGGAATTCAGATTCGACTGTTGTGATGATATCAGATGGCGCAAGCTCGGATGATGAAGACTATATCAGTGTTCGTAGAAAATTGAAGGAAGAAGAGAAGAAAAAACCTCTCGGAGAAAGCAATGGGGTTGGATTTGAATGTTGAGTATTTGGACATAGAAATGTCAGCACTCGCTTGGGTTGTTGGGCAACGATACTCATCAAAAAAAGAACTCATGACGAGGCTAAAAATTTTTTTTGTCTTACAGAGGTTTGACTTCGATCTTGTTGCTTCATTGAAAACAGTGTTGGATGTGAAATGTTGGGTACCAAACTGTTAGTGGAGAGTGCAAGCTTCACCGGTCGACGACGGTGGATTTTTCTTTGTCCAGAAGTATAGGGGATAACATAGTTGTTCTGTTACAGAGAGATCATGTCGTACACGACAAGCGTCAACGGAAGTCTTAGGAAGGTTATACTTGGAATTCGTTGGTGGAATTGGGCCATCTGTTCTTCCTCAACACGTTGCTCATTCAATGAGCAAGCGATTTGGTGTAAAGGTACAAACGTAATTTTACGTCATGGTAGAGTTAACCTTCCTAGTAGAGTTTAATGTCGGTATAACATTTGTAGAGTTGACTTGTAATGTGGTAGAGGTTGATAATGTGTGGTAGAATTGGATTCCGTGTAGTAGAGTTAGTATGACATGTGGTACAGTTATATTGTAGTGTGGTAGAGTTGGCTTGTAGTGTGGAAGAGCTGGATTTCGTGTAGTAGAGTTAGTCATATTGTGTGGTAGAGATAGGTTGTATTGTGGTAGAGTTGGATTCAGTTAATATAGTTAGTCTGACGTTTAGTATAGTTAGATAACAATGTGGTATAGTTGGATTATGTGTAGTAGAGTTAGTTAGTCGTTTGGTAAAGTTGGCTTGTGGTGTGGTAGAGTTAGGCTGTATTGTGGTAGAGTTGGATTCGGTATAGTATAGTTAGTCTGACGTTTAATAAAGTTAGATTGTAGTGCTGATGTTTGGTATAGTTGGCTTGAAGTGTAGTAGAGTTTGTCTGACATATGGTAGAGTTAGATAACAGTGTGGTAGAGTTGGATTATGTGTAGTAGAGTTAGTCTGTCATTTGGCAAAGGTTGCTTGTAGTGTGGTATAGTTAGGTTGTATTGTGGTAGAGTTGGATTCGGCATAGTATAGTTAGTCTAACATTTAGTAGAGTTAGATTGCAGTGTTGACGTTTGGTAGAGTTGGCTTGCAGTGTAGTAGAGTTTATCTGACGTAGGTAGAGTTAGATTCCGTGTACTAGAGTTATTCCGTTTATGACGACATTTAAGTCTAACATTTAAGTCTGACATTATGCAGATGAAGTATTGGAAATCACACCGTACTCTAAGCCAAGCACGAGCCCTAGTTACCGGCAGTTCAGAAAGTAGTTTCCAAGAACTTTCGTCGTACTTGTTTGCTATTAGAAAAGTGAATCCCAGAACTCTAATAAACCTCGAAGTAGACGGGCAAGACAGGTTGTTGTTGTCGATGGTACATTTTTGCTAGGGAAGTATAAAGGTACTCCACTAACTGCTACCATGCAAGATGGTAACTTCAACATATTTCCTATTGCTTTTGGTGTGGTTGATACTGAGAATGACGAATCTTGAGAATGGTTTCTTAGACAGCTCAATCGTGTTATCCTTGATGACACAAAACTTGCCATCATATCATATAGACATAAATCCATTGCTAAAGCCAGAAAGATTGTGTACCCACTTTCGTCTTGGGGTATTTGCACCTACCACCTACGTAAGAACATTTTGTCGAAATTTAGAGGTGGCGAACCCTTTAAGTTGTTCAAGAAAGCTGCCACTGCTTTTAGGTTCGATGAATTCAACGCTATACTTGCTCAGATTCAGGCGTTAAATCCAAAGCTACATGCCTACTTGATAAAAGCTGACGTTCGGTTGTGGAGTGAGTTTACTTTCTCGGAAACAGATACAATTTCACTACGCCGAACATTGCAGAATCAATAAAACATGCGTTATCAGAGGTAAGAACTTTTCCCATTGTGCAGCTTATAGATGCAATTAGGTCGATGTTAACACGTTGGTTCGCGAAGAGGAAGACAAATGCCACTCTCACGTCTACTGTTCTAACAACATCTGTTTAAAAGCTCCTAAAGGTATAGTTAGCAATCCTGTTATCTCTCCAAAGTAAAGTTAACATTGCCCTTAGTAAAGTTAGTCACTTCAAAGTAGAGTTAACACTGCCAACTGTAGAGTTAGTCCCTTCACAGTAGAGTTACCCCGACCTTTAGTAGAGTTAGTCCCTTTGTTGCAGAATTAACACTGCCTTTAGAAGAGTTACCCCCATCGTGGTAGAGTTAACATTGTATTTGTTAAATGACAGACAAGGGTCGATGAAGCTAGACAATACAACGTGCAAGACATAAAGAACGAGGTTGTTGTTACGCGATCTAAATCTTCTCATTTAGTCAACTTGACTGAGAAGACGTGTTCCTGCAAGCGGTATGACGTCGAAAAAATTCATTTTGTGCATGCCATTTCCATTACTGAGGCTTCGAGAAGGCTGACAATCGAACTTACCCATCAATACTATCACATGACCTTCCTGTACAACGCATACTCCTGTAGTATCTTTCCTAGAGATGCTGTACTTCCCGTTCTGTTGGATGTGAGTCGTAAGCTGTGTAATCCACCACACGTGCGTCAACAACCAGGGAGGCCGAATAAATCGGATAAAGAGTTGGTTCGAGAGTTCCCAACCGGAAAAACGTCCAAGAAAAGTTTGACCTTGTTCTAAATGTAAGCAACTTGGTCACAATGTCCGGACATGTCGTCAAAACATTCATTCTTGAATAGTACAGTTAACCCTTGTAGAAGATTCAGAATTATTTAGTAGAGTTAATTCTCCTGTGGTAGAGTTAGTTCCTACTTTTTAGAGTTAACACTGCCTTTAGTAGATTTAATTATTATGTGGTAAAGTTAACACTGCCTTTAGTAGAGTTATTTATACTGTGGTAGAGCTAGACCACGTGTGATCTTTCGATTGGTAGAGTTAGTTCTTGTATGGTATAAACGAGTACGGTGTAGTTAGTTTTTGTATTATCGAATATTGTACTTGTTTACGGTTGAGTTAATTCTTGTATGGCCGAAAACGAAAACAAAAACGAAAGGGAAATTACATAAATATATAAATAATTGTTCAACAACTAATGGTTGGGAAAGATCTTTCTGAATTCATAATGCCAAATGCATACTTCACAAGCATCGGTAATAGGTTGATCAATGTCTTTGGCATCGAATCCTTCAAAGAAATGGAGAATCTCTAGGAATTCAATTATGCAAGTACATCCTTCTCGATCATATGTTTGTTGGAGAATTAGCAATTGCTGCTCTCCTCGCCAACTGAGCGATCTTGGGTGATGAAAGATTCTGTTATGGAGGTTTTCCAATGGATCAGCAACTATTTCCTGCAGTAGAGATCTTAGGACTTCATAACCTTCATGTCTTCTGTCATCTCCTAAACAGACTAGCAAAAATCCATAAAGCAGTGCGGCCTCTTCACAGTCACCATTAGATGCTCTTAGCAGTTTTTCCAAACCACCATCACGATTTTCATTGACAAAGAACTCTGTCATACCACATTGGTATGTAGCTTCCACATTACCGGCATTGCATAACCTAGTAAGGAAATTGTTCAAAAGAGAACTAATTCTCACAGGGGAATAGAATGGAATGTAACATATATCTATGTTCCTGGAACTTTATTGTCATCAGAAAGCTCTTTAAAATCCTTCGACCCGAGCCTGATACTGTAAATCTCATCAAGTCCTTCCGCTCCACATTTAGCTATGATCTTCGTCAAAGTAGTGTTCGGTAAGTCCATGATATGTGTCTTGCGAACAACATTGCTTCTTTTTGGTGAATCCATCTATCCAAATGAAAACAAATAACCATCAAGAGTTATAAATAAGCATCAAGATATAGAGATGTTGCTTACAAGCATCAAGATATACAAATAAGCATCAAAATATACAAACTATTACGTTTGTTTGGAGTTTTTGAAAGATTGAAAGCTTTTGAAGGATTGAAAGCTTTTGAAAGATTGAAAGGTGAAGATGGAACGTTTTTGGCAAAGGTGAAGATGGATAGTTTAGAAGAAGTTATTTATAACGATTGAAAGGTTATTTATAACAATTTGACTCTTCAATTTCCTTCACTTTATATAGTATAATCGTTATAATGAGTAAATCTCAGAGATCGTGTCCAATATTAAACATTATTAACTTCCACGGTCAGTAGAAGTTGTTAACTGTTTAGAAGTTGTTAATACGTAGATCGTGTCCACTTCTCTCATCCATTGTTTGTTAGTGGGACAGAATGTGGGTGACTCTATCTACTGTAAATGAACTATACTAGATAATGAACTCTATCTTCTGTGGTATAGTTATGTCACCTTTCGTCTCTCTGTGGTAGAGTTAGTTATGAGTTAAATCATGTATGGTTTCGAATAGGATAGTAAATTAGTTGTCAATAACTAACTAATATATTCATGTACAACTACACATATATGTACGACTAATCTAACACTATACAAATATATATACTAGTCTAGGACTATACACAGACTATACAAATCTACCAATCGAGCAGGAGGTCTTGGGATGATGTGATGAGAAGGTTTTTATCACACTTGTGTGCATAATGCTGATCACTAGAAGAAATTTCCGATGCTGTAGGAAGTTCTTCTTTGAAAATAATGGCGTATTTCACCCGAGAGAAGCTAACGTACTCGTCACAAAGACCTTCAAAGTTGCATCTGATGGCTAGACACTCGAGCATCTTCGCAACGTACACGCCACAGTCGCCTGACCGTTTATTACGTGGTACGCCCTTAGTTACACACACAATCTTATATTAAGCCGCGCTAATGTGTGGTTGTATCTCCTTGGGTGAAAAAACCTTGATCATCTTCGGAATCATCACGGTATATGCCCTACAAAAAATCAGAACCATGTAAATGAACTTTACTACATATGTAAATGAACTCTACCAGCCTACAACCTAACTCTACCAAACCAAAGACCAACTCTACCACACAATAACCTAACTCTACCCCCATACAATTCAACTCTACCACATTGCAATCCAACTCTACCAAACTACAACCTAACTCTACCACGCTTCAACCTAACTCTACCACACAACAAGCCAACTCTACCACACTACAGTCCAACTCTCCAATCTGACTCTACCAAACGTCATTTGAGTAAATGAATTCTACCATATGAATTCTACTATACTGAATTTGGGTAACTTACTTGCATGACTCTACCACTGCACCAGCGGGAGTGTAAGATGGGTCGGAATCGAATATGCGAATCTTCCTTTCGTTGAGATTAACTTTGACGGCCACCTAGTGGATGTTGTCAATATTATAAGGGATGTAGATCGTGTCCACGTCTCTCATCCACTGCTTCCTAGTGGCACTGAATGTGGGTGCAGTGCCGTCCAATACATCTTTAAACCCACCAAGCCACAGAAAAGTATCCTCTTTTCCCAGGTAATCCCTTTTGTACGTGTAGCACCAATACGCACAAAATAGTGGTTCCATGAAAGCTAGCTGATTACTCCTGTATGGGCTTGGAGTTTGCAAGGATCTTTGCCGAAAGAGATTTATCTCGGAGCCAATATGCTGTAAAAACTAAACTGTATTAGTGCTCTAATCAAACTCTACTACAGTAAATTACGTTAAAATATACTTAAACTTACGTAATCGTGAAGCCAGCCATAACGAGGGACAGGCCACTTCTCTTTTGGGCAGATCAAGCGGAGAAAGAAATCCGCATTTGGACTCGGTTCCCCGTTGATAGTAAGTTCTCTACACAATTTATCACATTTGTAAATAATCGACAAATTTGTTTGCAACACAGCACATTAAAGAAGGTACTTACAATTGATGCTTCACATAATCGCGTAACCAAAGTACTTTTAATTTAGAAATCGGACCAAAAGGATCATAGACACTCCGAGAATGAACAACATTCTTATGAATCCGCTTGACAATGGAACAACCTTCGAAAGGGGATACCTGTAAGAAGAACAGTAAATGAACTCTACTATAAGACCGATTTAACTCTACCAAATGTCAGACTAACTATACCACACTACAACCTACCTCGACCACACAATAAGCCAACTCTACCAAATTACAATCCAACTCTACCAAATTAAAACTAACTTTACTAAACGAAATCCAACTCTACCAAACGAAAACTAACTCTACCACCCAACAAGCCAAATATACCAAACTATAATCCAACTCTACCAAACCACAGTCCAACTCTACCAAATGTCAGACTAACTCTAGTAAACGGAATCCAACTCTACCAAACTAAAACTAACTCTACCACACAACACGCCAACTCTACCACACTACAGTCCAACTCTACCATACTACAGTCCAACTCTACCAAACGTCCAACTAACTCTACTAAAAGGAATCCAACTCTACCAAACTACAGTCCAACTCTACCAAGCTAAAACTAACTTTACCACACAACAAGCAACCTCTATCACACTACAACCCAACTCTACCACCCTACAAGCCAAATCTACCACACTACTAACTAACTCTACCACACGAGATCCAACTCTACTAATCTAAAACCTAACTCTACTAAACGGTTAATGAACTCTACTATACTTGAATATGAACAGTGCCTGATTCTTAGCTAGTACTAGTGTCCGAGTATCTTTCGGTAACACGTCTTCCATAAAGATTAACTCCTCATGTGTTATTTACCCTTTTCAGGAGTATCCACCAGGTTTATGACGCCAAAATGTGACATTCTTGGCTTAATTTTTTCCACATCATAAGGTAGTTCTTCTTTTGACGGTTCTTCTGGATTCTCAACAACTCTTGATAACGGACTCAAAGGGTCGGATGTCTCCTAACTCTGGGTAACCCATTTATTCTACAAAAAAATATGAAAAATGTCAACTCTATTTAACAGAAATATCAACTCTACCGATAAGATTTATTTATAACGGGATTACCTGGTCCGGTGGGATGCTATGTTTAGTGCTGGCTGGGGACACTTGGGTGTCGTCGAGGTGAGCATCCACATTTATTGGTTTAATTGTATTACGCACAACACATGAACCTGCGAAGTCCACCAGGGTAGGTCGTTCCCCAAGAAGTGTCTACGAAGAGTAACTCAATATGTTAGCTTAACATATGGTAGAGTTCATATTAATGGTTTGGAAGAGATGTTTTAAACACAATAATTGTTTTGTAGAGTTAAACATAACTCGACAAAACCATATATAAACTCTACCAAAGATAACAACCCACAACTTTATGTGTATGTTCGTACAAATATGTATGTAATGTTTGTTGTTTGTTGGTACATAAGATAAATCAATCAGAGTAAGTCTCATTCAAAATAGAGCCTTACGTACCGATTTAAGTTTCTTATTATTAGGGGAGTTAGGAGTACAGTTTGTATCGCCTTCTATGTCATCTTCGCGATTAACATCTTCAGGAGTTTGATGTCGTGGACTTGTCTGACCTCCACCCTCATCCGCATTCTCAGCCAGGCTATAAACTTGTGGTTGCGCTCTTGTCTCCTCCAGCCTAAGAATCCTCTCAATCATGGCTGCATTGTCTGAGGTGTTACGCTCCAGCCTATTCACGCTCTCAGTAAGCATTGGGCTCTCTACCCTGGTATCCAGCCTACTCTCCTCAAGATGATATATACATTCAGCAAACATGTTCTGATCGTGTCTCATCCCTTCGAAGGCTCTCGTCAGACCTCTAAGAGTGTCAAGCAACGCACTCGACTCCTCTGCCTTCCGCTTTTTCTTTTTAACGACTCTCACCACATCCTGCACGGTGGTGGAGTCATTCATCCTAATCTGAATTCTCTTCTTCTCTTCTTTCTTGTCTTTTTTCTCTTTCCCTTTCTCCACCTGCTCTTTTGAACTATCATTACGCTTGCTCATCCTCTCCTCGACACAAGCATCTGCTTTCCTCTTATTACTTATGTCACAAGCGGATTCATCTAGCCTGGACGCAAGTTTGTCTCCAAGCATGGTGTCCACTTTGGGATCTGCAATATCGTTTGGCCATAGAGGCATTATCTCCATAAGCTGTGTAGTCAGCTGCTTAAGACGTACCTGGTAGACGAGAAGATGCAATTTATTATTAAACACTAATGAACTCTACCAAACATAAATAACTCTACTAAACATAAATGAACTCTACTACACATAGATGAACTCTACTATACTTGAAATCAACTCCACTGTACTTGAAAAATTGAACTCTACTACACTTGAAATCAACTTCACTATACTTGAAATTGAACTCTACTATATGTAAATGAACTCTACTATACATAAATGAACCCTCTCAATCACCTAAACTAGATCTACTACAAAAACAATTTATCTTTCCATTCTTTACTAGCTCCAACTTCACCATGTCCTCAGGTTCAATGGTTTGTTTTTTGATTGGTCTCCATCATAGAATGGGGACGTCACCTTCTCTTGGCTCCCCAAATTTTTCAGTGAGTATGGAGATGGACTCAAATGCCCATATCAGAAGTGCATGCACAAACCTGTGTAGAGTGTAATTACTGGCCTTTTTGCATCCTGCAATTTTGATCAATTTGATCAGTTCTAGAAACGCCACTCTTCCCCATGGATGTCTCTCGAACATCTCAAAATCTGCAACCAACTTTGCAGCACTAAAAGGGAGCCTACTATTTGTGTGGCAACCAAAAACTCCTACATTCAAAAACATTAGCAAGCCCACCATCTTCCTCTTCTCGAAAGACCACCCTCTACATCTCCCCAAAAGGTCTTTCAACTCTACCCATTTAGGGTCTTCACCAACCCCGAAACCAATATTTTCCCAAAGTTCTTTGTAGGCTTAATCTGCCACATTAGAAGCCTTCTTGAAGTTACCGCAATTAAGCTGCGTTATTTCTGCAAACTCGTGCAGAGAAAACCTCGTAGCCGAGACCCAAAAACCCAACTCCATTATAGGTAAATAAACTATACCAAACAAGCAAGCCAACTCTACCACACTACAAGCCAACTCTACATTCTTACAATCAAACTCTACAAACGTCAGACTAACTCTACCACACTACAACCTAACTCTACCACACTACAAGCCAACTATACCATACTACAATCTAACTCTACCATACTATATGACTAACTCTACTACACATAAACCAGCTCTTCCACACTACAACCTAACTCTACCACACTACAAGCCAACTCTACTACACTACAATCTAACTCTACCACATGTCATACTAACTCTACCAGGCACTACAACCTAACTCTACCACACTACAATCTTACTCTACCACACGTCAGACTAACTCTACCACACATCAGACTAACTCTATTACACTACAAGCTAACTCTACCACACTACAACCTAACTCTACCACACGATTATCTAACTCTACTAAACGACAGACTAACTCTACTACACGGAATCGAACTATACCCCCCTACGACCTAACTCTACCAAACGTCATACTAACTCTACTACACTAATCATATCGCTACTTCACCCTTACCCTCACAACTAATTACTAACTATATCACGAGTACGAAGAACAAGATGAAGAAGAAGACAACGAGTATGAAAAACAGCGAAGAACACCTTGAGTAAGACGACGAAGAAAAGAAAGAGAAGTTAACGACAACGGTTTAAAGTATAGGTTTCTTTCTTTTTCTTTTGTGAAATTAACCAGAGAAGATGAAGAAAATATAAGAAGAAAGAACATTTTTTTTTCAAGGGTGTAATTGTAATTACACCCTTGACGCTTTCTTTTTTTTTGGACAAAAACTATTTTAGTAATTACACTAAACTTTTACTCTATTTGAGCAATTCTTTCTTTTAATATTTAAAAGTTCCACTTGATAAACCTCCAAAGGACAATTTTTTTTGTTTTTGTTTTGCATTGTCCTCCAAAGGATAATTTGAAATAAACTTTGTTTCTCTTTCACAATTAATATGAATCTTACTGTCTTTGCAATAAGACATTTGGTTTATTTGCTACTTGTCTTTTTGTATCGAGGTTTAGCATTTCCACGAATCATGAACATAAACCCTTACAACTCTCTAGTATTGCAAATATAAAGAACTCATATAGAAATTGTAAATTAAAATTAATTTCTTAGGGAAAATAAATAAATAAGGCTTTAAAGTTTGTCCATCAATAACAGCTTTATCAAGAGGACTGTGGAGAGCCTTTGGTGGTTACCTCACGAATCGTGCGTGGTCATCGAAATTCGAGTTTTTGGTACATGAGATTACAACTTCTGTCTAGAAGCCCTAGAATATTTTGGTGAATAATAATGGTAATATTATGCGAAAGAATTACGCGGATGTCGTGCTAAATCGGAAGTTTAAAAATGTCAATATCCCAGAAGCTTAGGTTTGACTAGAGTCATGTTCTTTTAGCAGTTGCTAGTTTAGTAACTGATCGTAGCGACCAGTCGCTAGTCGCCAGCAACCACGTTTTTCAGTCGCTGAAAAATTCAGCAATCAGTCGATGGGAGCAGCCAAAAGAACAACATAGCGATAAAAAAAAAAGCTTTGATTTTTTTACTAATATTTTTAAAAATATATAAAAATAACAAATATATATAAAATAAAATAAAACTATATATTTTACAATATATATTTGGTTATTAACAATAAAAATTTAATATACAATATATTTTTTTTTTAACTTTCTATTCTTTATATTTTGTTTTATATTTCTAGTTTTTAAAATTTTAATATATATAATATAATTTTTTTTTTTTACTTTATTCTAATTTAAAAATTTAGTAATATAATAATTTTATACTGTATATATTTCATATATGAATATGTAATAGCTTCATATAAAAAATATTTAATATAGCAAAAAAGTTATTTGGTATACATATTTTTATATTTAAAAAAGTTTATAGTATTGCATTTTACATTATTTTTAAATTTTAACCTATAATTTATTTTTCTGCTAAGTTCATTATTTGAAAATTTTAAAACTTATTATTTAATTTTTTCATTTTCATATATAGTTACATATTAAATTTTTATTATAAATTATATAAAATTAAAAATTAAAAAAATTATAAAGTAATAGCTAGTCGTTAGCGACTGTAAAAATAACAACATAGCGACCAGTCGCTCTGATTGGTCGTAGTGATTGATAAAAAAACATAAAATTAAAATAGTAATCGATTTCGCTGGTCGATGGTCGTTGTCGATGTCGCCAACGACCACGAAAAAAACAAGGCCTAGGTCAAATCTTGGCAGAAAAGATACTCTAGATATTTTGTTGGCTTAAGAGCATCCTCATCTCTATTATAATAAAATCATAACAATAAGATTTTATAATAGAAAATTTTAAAACTCTTGATTTGTTTTGATTGTCGATTTTTTTTAACTAATTAACTTATCCATATATTTTAATTTCAATTCATTTGGTTTTGATAAAAGCTTTTTAATAGGTCCGATGATTATTTGGTTTGTTTAGAATAAGGGAAATCCATTAGAATAAAGAAAATTTATTGTTTTTTTGTCAACGACAATTATATTATCACAAATCACAGTGGTAAATAGTTACATCAAAAATCATAACCAGACTCCCTTATACTGAAAGAGTATATGTTTTATGGTTTAGAGCTCTTGAAATAATAGATAGAGAAAGATATATAAATAAAGAACTTAGCCTGACAAACTCCTTCTGGTAGGGTAAGAGAGTCGGCCACTCCTCTGGACGAGTTATTAGTTTCAAGACTGTATCATAATCTGTTGATATCTCCACCTTTGTGATGTGTAGCTCCAGGAGAGAATCCATTGCCCAAAGAACAGCTTCAACATCTGCATGAAGGGCCAAAAGACTTTGGTGAGCTTGTCGAGCCCCCATGAACTCTCCTCCCACTGAATCTGGAAACCAGAACCAACCCAAACTCGTATGATGATCGGTATTCTTCCATGAAGCGTCCACAAAAAATTTATGGCTTGTAAAACTTGGATTGGATGTGGAGGGGAAAGCCAATGGAGACTTTTTAATGGTTGTGTGAACTCCTAAGGGTTCTTTGTAGTCTGTCACTACAATTCGAGCAATATACCATTCTTTATAATCTACTTCCGCTTGAGACATTATATTGCGACGATCGATATCTTGATTTAAAAAGCAAAAAGTATTCCATACTTTCCAAATTTTCCAAATAATCCATGGAAAAATCTTGGTATCCTCAATATCCGACAAGCGCCACACAAATAATCAAGATTGTACCAAATAGATTTGCCAGGAAAAATTCAAGCGCTGGTGGGATATAGGATAGCCCAAATTTGAGTCGCTGGTGGGTATTCAAAGATGACATGATTGATGGTCTCACATTCTGCACCACAATGAGTACATCTAATATCGCAATTTACTCCTCTCTAGGTTGGGTTTTGGTTCATTGCAATACACCCCGATAAGGCTTACCAAATAAAATGTTTAATTTTATTTAGGCAATTTAATTGCCAAACCTTGTTATGTAATGCTAGAAAAGTTGGACCGAATTTCCCTCCATCTAGCATCGAGAAAGATTATGCAATGTGGTACCCAGATTTGACAGAATATCGCCCCATTTTAGTAAAATGTCATCCCTTGTTATCGGGTCTCTGCCTTCTGGGAATGGGAATACCCAATATTAACATGACATCTCTAAACTCAAAGTATTGATTGACTAAAACTTTTTTCCAGGCCCCATCCTTGTAATTAATAAATTGATCAATAGTCAAATACGGAAACAAATTCAGGCTCAAAAAAGATGTGGGCCGGGGGATAATATATGGTATCCATGGGTCTTGCTAGACTTTGATAGTCTTGCCATCACCAATTTTCTTGATTAGAACTTTAGAAACCAAAGATCTAGCTGGATATATGTTTTGCCAGCCATAAGAAGAGGAAGCTTTTATCGTTACCGTTAAGGGACATTGTTCCTTGTAATATCCTCCTTTCATCACTTTAGCCAAAAAGTGAATCCAAAAAATCTAGTAGTCGCCAAAGTTGCTTAGCTGGAAGAGCCGAATTGAATTCCTCCAAGGCTCTAAAATGAAATCCTCATTCGGGTTTTGGTTTGCATAATTTTTCCATTGTTGCCAGTGTATACCTCTGGAAGTCTCAGAATTTGACCACTAAAAGTAAGCTATAGGGGAGTTCAACTTTATTATTACCGTCTTAGGTAACAGGTAGCAGGACATTATATAAGTTGGTAAAGCTCGAAGTACTGATTTAATTAAAACCTCATTTCCCGCTTTTGATAGAAATTTGGAGGACCAACTATTTATCCTATGTAGAAGCTTTTCTCGCACGAAAGCAAAAAAAAATTGTTTTGGCTCCTCCTATATTTTCTGGAAGACCTAAATAGGATCTCATTCCTTCTAATTTAGTGATCCCAAGAATTCAATGGACCTTTACTTTGTGCTCTTTTGAGACCACAAGTCCAAATTGGATAGAGGATTTATCAACATTAACTTGTTGACCAGAGACAAACTCATACTCCGTGAGTATTTTTAATACATGTTGTGCTTCGTCTTTGGTAGCTTTGCAGAAAAACAAGCTATCATCCGCAAATAGAAGATGAGAGACAGCTGGACTTGTACATCCAATTGATAAACCCGTTTTGGATTTCTGTTGCTTGGCTTATTGAAATTTAGCAATGAGAACTTCCGTACAAAGGAAAAAAAGATAGGGCGACAAAGGAATCCCCTGTCTTAAACCCCTCTGTGGGATAATTTGTCCACCCGAAACACCATTAATAATTACAGAGTATTCGATTCTACCCATACACGGCATAACACATTTTATCCACTGTTTACAGAATCCTAACTTTCTCAGTACAGTAGCGAAAAATGTCCATTCTACTCTATCATATGTTTTACTCATGTCTGTTTTTATTGCCATAAATTGACCTTTCACCACCTTATTAGTTCTTAAGGCATGAAACATATGCTGAGCAATCAAGATTTTATCTGAGAATCTCCCAGCAACAAATGCCGACTGGGTTTCAGAAGTGAGTTTCGGTAGAATTTGTTTGAGTCTCAACACAGTACCTTAGAAATTAATTTATAGCCAATATTACATAAACTAATAGGTCTAAAATCCACCATATTAGTTGGCCTAGAAAACTTTGGAATGAGACAAATATTAGTCTTGTTCAAGGTCTGTTCAAATGATCCATGGCAAAGAAAATCATTAACCAAGGAAACTAAATCCCATGAAGTCTGGAAAAAGAGAGTAATCATGCCATGTGGACCTGGAGTTTTCTCCAGATCCATCATGGATAGATTTGTCTTAACTTCCTCTTCATTAGCAGTTCTCATCAAAAACTGATTATCAAAGTCCGTTATTTTAGTCTCTATTTCATCCAGAACTATATTAATATTACCCTAACTTATAAAAAGGTCAGAAAAGTAGCATGATGCTTCATGGAAAATGTCCTCGTCCTTCGTAACCCAATTCTCATTAGTAGTTATAAGATCAATTATCTTGTTTCGTGCTCGTCTTTGTCTAGTTTGAGCATGAAAGAAACTAGTATTCTCATCTCCTTCTCGAAGCCACCGATTTTGGTTTTTCTGTTTTCAGTAAACTTCTTCTTCAACATAAGTTTTTTTAAAGTTTGCATTAGCTTCCAATATCACAATTATGTCGATTTTATTGCCATTTTTAAGGTTTAAACATCCTTAAAAGAATAGGAGATATAGTTATAAGGATATTAAATCCAATACAAATAATGAAAATATCATATTTTTATTTTATATCATCTCTATTTTTATTTTATAGATATTAAATAATCTTACTAAAAAATATTTTTATAGAATTTTATATTAAGACGTTAATAATTATCTAAAACTAAACGAAATCAGAAATAAGGAATTGTTTTGATAACACTACTTGTTAGAAACAAATTTTGATTTTGATAAATAAAAACGGTTATTTCGTTTGTTTTTTTTTGTCAACGACATATTATATTGGACCACAACTGGTCAACCCAATAGTCAAATTCTTACATAATGTAGCCAAGAGAACTCGATCTTGGGTTATGTAAATACGCTGCCTCAAATGGACTTATCGTCTGCCACTAAGTTAGATGTCATTTGCATTATTTCGTTTGTTTAGAAACAAATCTTTTAACAAAATAAAGATAGGTCCGATGATTTTAATTGGTTCAATAGTTAGTTCCTTTGTTTCGAAACAAATCTTTACCTAAATAGTTTGTTTTGATTTTAATAAAATAAAGATTAGTTTGGTTTAAATGGTTTTAATTGGTTCAATAGTTTTAACTGGTTGTTTGTTTTGGAAGGAATATTTAACTAATTAGTTTGTTATTGAGATATTCTAAATCTTAATCTTTATATATAATAACACTATAACGCATAATTTTTCGTATATTTTATAGTAATAATCTTTAATCTCTCTACTTATTTTGATTGGTCGGTTCATTTTAATTACTTTTTTATGTACTTTTCTTAAGAAATAATTTAACAAATTAATTTGTTTAATTTAAATAATTGTATTGTAAGAGGTTCGATTGTTTTAATTTATTTTGATTTGTCGATTTAGTATATAATCAATTAAATTCAAAACATAGGTCTTTTAATTTTTCGATTTTTTAACTGCCTTAATTTATCTTATGTTTTGATAAAACATTTCTAACAAATTAGTTTGTTTTAATTTCAATTAATTTTATTGTAAGAGGTTCTATTGTTTAAATTAAGCATATTTATTGTAACAGACTCTTTTCTTTTCCATGAAAACGAGTCTATAAATTCATTATTTTAAATACAAAAATTGTAATCTATTAATACAAACAAAATTTAAATCCAAACAAAACATTATTAATATTTAAGAATATAAATACATTAAAATATTATAACTTTACATACCAGAATATATAGGTTATATCTAATATAATTTTAAATAATAAAAGTATATATAATAGATCCATAATACAAACACAATATTTATTTATTAAGTATTTTAAACTCTAGAAATCATAGTTAAAATAAAATCTATATATTGAAATAAAATATATAAATATGTCCACATAATCGACCACATATATATATATATATAATATATATATATTATTTTTATCTATTATATAAACGACCATATATATATACAATATGTCCATATATATAGAATATTTTAAATGCACTTATTTTTATTTATGTTATTAAGTTGATAATCGATTTACCAATAAACAATTATAATTGTAGATAATTCTGAATCTTCCGAAAATTAATATATTATAATATTTTTCAAGTACAAATTTACATGACTCATATTTACTTTAATGAACACATGTTTATATAATTTAATAAATATGGATATACAAATATAAATGAATACAATATTAAAAACTTAAATAAATACGATAAAAACCTATGTGATTATGAGTAAAAAAATCTAAATAACACGAATCAAAGAGTTTTATGTGAAAATTGTAATGATTAAAACTTAAATCAACATAATTGGATAAATATTTTTGTGTATAACATCAATCATCATTATAAAATAATTTTTAATATATCAAATATGTATAAAATTAATAAATTTATATATACATATCAAATTATAAAATAAACAAAAAAAATCAAATATCACATAAATATTATAACTAAATAAAATAGTTACAAGTGCATAATAAATTTTTACAAAAACATAACATGTATATAGAAGGGAACATCATCTAGTTGGTGTGATATATAGATATCACATCATTTTAATATTAATATTTTTATGTTAAGAAACTCATACAGTGTTGTCAAAAAAAAACTCATAAGAGTATCTCTATTTTTCTTGTTTTCATTAATGTATTACCCAAATATCATACTAATAATATTAATATTTTTGTAAGGATTTATTTTGAAAATTAAATTTGGAAATCAAAAGAGAAACCAAATAACCGGACAGAAATTATTGGTAACGTTGGGTCATTCACATGTTCCGATGATTACGGTAATCAAATACGTCCCACAGTTCGATAGGATACCATGTGGTGGTCCCCATCTTAGTCATCACTCATCATCTTATCACAGCCCTTCAAATCATAATACATACTTACTCGAGGCTATATTCGTCAAATATGCACTTTGAATAAAAACTTTAGTTGTAATTTCGGTTTTGGCAATCAAAAACACAGAGAGGTACATCTTGCTGATCTCAATTTCGGATTTGTGTTTATTGGTTTTGGGTTTTTTATTCATTTATTTGATATGTTGAAGTGGAGATTAATTGGAGGACATTTCCGTGTTTAGATCTTGTTGGGTGGTGTAGCAGAAAATGTAGTTGAGTGCATCTTCAAATTTGGAATAGACCTTTTATTATTTTTTATTATTGGTACATTGGGGCAGGATGGTCGATGTTTGTTACATTAGACCATATCCAATTGATGTTATTTTAATTTGAGGTTCTTAATAGTAAAATATTAATATTTTTATAAGAATTAAGCTTTTTATTTAAATTATATTTTCTAAAAAGATTTGTCCAATGAAATAAGTATAAGTGGTGTTTGGGTCTCTTAAATTGTTTGAATGAGTCTCTTAAACAAGAGACTTAAATCTTAAGAACCTTTATTAAGCACCTCCATTGGAGGTGCTCTTAGTTTCCACTATTCTTATATACGGAACAAGACTACGAAAATATTGATCACACCATTTTTTGTTCTTCATTGGACTTAAAATTGTTCTATATACATCCAATTTATTAACCATTTTTTTGTTCTTCATTGGACTTTAAAAATTTCTATACACAGCCAATTTATTATTGAAAGACTGGAAGGTGGTCCAGTGGTGTTGTCATTTTACAAATTCATAATACAATGTGGCTTGATTCTTCTCCGATACAAGTGGAAGAAAAAAAAAGAATTTTAGGGTGTGGATTTCGGCTATGGATCGGATTTTTTCGATCAAAATGTTAACAAAAAAAATTAAATTGTGTCTCCTTCGCTAGATATAAACATTCAAGACCCATATGGATTTAGATCAACTTTTCAAGTTTTCATTTTTTGATTCCATACACTTAACACCTACATACATATTTTATGCATTGAATTCGGTTCATTATAGATCGGGTATGATCTGATTCTGATATTATATCCAAATTTTCAGTGAATTATTCGGTTTTAATTGGATTTATATTTATGTATTTTTAAATTAACACAAATTAATATTTAGTAAAAGGTAGTTTAAAAAATATAAATTTAAATAAAAATTAGAATTTTTGGATTACTAATTATTTTATTCCAAAATGAATAATAATATAATCAAATCTATGATTATAATTTTGAATATTTAAATTTAAATTTGAATTAAAAAAATTAAATCTAAGGTATGTGATTGTATGTCTCATTCAGTTTTATGTATAATTTAAGTTCATTTGAATATTTAATCAATTCTATTT
The DNA here is from genome assembly GCA_023374145.1 of Lepidium sativum. Lineage (NCBI taxonomy): Eukaryota > Viridiplantae > Streptophyta > Magnoliopsida > Brassicales > Brassicaceae > Lepidium > Lepidium sativum. The sequence continues at coordinate 1,896 of JAKUCM010006880.1, read as the reverse complement.
TTGCTTGATACATTCTATTTTAAGATTGAATTTACTTCAGTTTTATACATTACTTATATATATATCAACAAAAATATTTTAGAGGACTTATTTTTATATAATATTTTTAATTATAATTCAACTTTTAAGTACTATTTAAAATTTTTTGTTTTCAGTATAATTCCCCCCCACCCACGAACTTTCTTATCAAACTATTTCCCCAGGAACTTTGAACCTCTATTTAAATCTGGATTTCATAAAGCTTAATACATATTCTTCCTAGTTCAGAAGTTCCAAACATATAACCCCATAATTGATTGTGCGTGGTTTTTCTTCTGAAACCAACAATAGACCAGAAATTGGAATTAATAAACCTGATTTATACTTGTCCCATTCATAGAAGGACTCGAATAGGTTTTTGCCCAAATTAGTATCGAAGTCGATCAAAAAATTTCATCTATGTTTTTCTGGGTTTACAGATTTCAAAATTGAAATGTATTGAGTTCTCAGGTTGGTTTTGGGATGAGTAATGTGATAGTAGGAGCTTCAATTGGCTCATCTTCTGATAGGGACAGATAAGAATTCGCTGTCGGGATTCCAAAGGAGTGTTAGTGTGGAGCCTCCGTCGATTTGAAATTGTCAAAATCTGCCAAAAATCCATATCGGTGGTATTATTGTTGTACAATTGCAGCCGCTTAAAGTATTACATTATAAACCTATCTTTACAAAGTTTGATGATTTTGATGTGTAAATCCGTTTAGTTTGACGATTTTAATGTGTAATTTGTTTACAAAGTTTGAATTTGCTATCTTTGTAGCTAAGTGGGGATAAATATGTCTTCAGATGGGCTGATGAAGTTTTTGGTAATGAGATAGAGATAATGTCTCCATGGTTTGAGATAGTCCAGATGAACTTGTCAGAGCAGCTAATACTGGAACATGAGAAGCTGCAGATGAAGATCAATGATGAACTTAAGGAGAAAATGGATGCTTTACTGCAGGAATCACATTGTACGATGAAAAAAGTGGCGACCATTGGTTTAGTGTTAGGCTGTATGGTTTGTATTGGATTCATGAAGTTGCTAGATTGATCTATATATCTATGCATGGATTGTGTATGCTTGTGTATGGAGTTATGGATTGTATTGTAGTCTTGGATGGTGTATGCTTGTGTATGTGTTTTTATGTAATGGAGTACTAATGCAAGGACTTTATATTTGTAGCTAAGGATTCATTTATGCTTGTGTTTGTGTATGCTTGTGATAATAATGCAAGGATTAGTTTATGTTTAAGAATAAAGAGATGTTAAGAGTAATAAAGACAAAGATAATAAAATACATAAGTACTTCATTTGCAAAAAGGCAATAAGATTAATTGATATGTTTATCTACATATCTTGTTAAATGATAGTTTTTATCTACGAATCTTGTTAATTGCTTGTTGTTGATACACTTATTGATTCATTTTTTTCTTAGCATCCAAATATTTATATATATATAGGTGATTTTAACCTATTAACGTGTATGTTATGTTATCATCTAACATGGTCATATTTTACGGGTTATACAATAATATAACTAATGGTTGATAATATTATACTTCACAAGAATGGTGACTAGAAGTCACAATCAGCAACAATTTGTTTTAGATGGTAACATAGATGATTGATAACGTTATACTAACATGTATGGTGATTTTTACAATCTCAAGCAAATTTAAGACCTAGGCTGATGTGTTGGAACATTAACAAAAATAACTTATCTAAGTTTATAACCATATTTTTCTATTATTATCATTTAACTCATTGATTTATAGTCAACAAAGTTAATTTTAAATTTATAAATCGTCAATTTAAATTAACCCATCCCTATATATCTTGGAATTTGAATTTGATTTTTTCTGTTAAGTATAATATTAG